>PJEM01000528.1:59777-239850 GCA_004023845.1 Helogale parvula | reverse complement strand
CCTTTCTCCCGGGATGGGACTCTTGAACCCCAGCCAGGACACAGAGGTCCCAACTGCGAACAGTCCAAGCCGTTGGGTAACAAAAGGAGAGGCACCCAGGCCGGCCAGGCGGGGTGAAAAGCACCCCATGTGCGCAGGCCCCCCTCCCGGCCACCCCAAACCTCTCCCGAAGATGCCCCCCATCCCAAGTCACCCTTCTCACGATGGAGTCAAGGCTGCTGGGAAAACGAAAGTACAAAAAGCTGCCCTCTCCAAGACTCAGGACTCTCCAGCACCACCACAAAACGCCTAAAAACCCGGGTCCCCTGCTCCGCTTCCTCCGCGCCCAAAGCAGCTCTGTGATCGGCCTGTCTAGCCTGCCAACAACTTCAACTCTGCTAACGCTGTTTATTGTGTCCCGCAGCCCTATGGGCGCCTTCATTTCGCTGCTGTCCTCTTTGGCTTAGAGTTCCTTATTCTGCCCTCTGCAAATACAAATCCAGGAGCAGCCCCCCCCCCCAACACACACACACACACCAAGTGTGAGATCTTGAATTTCTCCAGTCTATGGTGCCCCACTCCTCACCTGGCTTGAAACCCCCTCCTGCCTCCTTTTTACAACTTTTCCTGGGACATCAGAAGTCCGCTCTGAGCTTTCGTTTTCAGAAGAAGGAAAAAAGGAAAGAAAAACAAAAAGACATTAACTTACGTTCATCCAGGAGGAGCACACGGATGTGGAGAGATGAAAACAGAGTTATAATCCACCACGTTCCCCCAACCCCCCCCTCAAAAAGAATTTGTTGTGAAACTCTTCTTTTTCCACTTTGCCGGTGAAGGAGCCTGGCGGTAGGCATACGTCCACAGGCTGATGCAAGATGCTTTGAGAGAAACCTCACATTCTGAGGATTCCTGGGAGAGCGCCAGGGATCCCAGCATCCAATATATTGCACATTTGGTTTCAATTAGGAAGGGGGTTGGGGAGGGAAGAAGGAAAGTCACCAATCAGAGCTGTTTTCTGTTTAGAGACTATTTCTTTTGACCCAAGGGACAGCGGGCAAAGCTATAATTTACAGCAAAACCCATTCATAGAAGAAAAAATATGTATAACCATAGGACAGAATTAAAGACACAGCTCTCTTCCACCTCGTCCCCACTGCATGCATCTCCAAGCCCTCCCCCCCCACCTAGACTTGGTCGCCACCCTGTGTCCGCCCCCCCCCCCCATTTTTCTTACCCGGGCTGAAGTTATAAGCACAACTTAAGGTTTGGATTCTCTTCTAGTTGAAGTTTCCAGGACAGTTGGGTCACACACATGGAGTTGATCTTTCGAGTTTTATCCATGAAAGCCCAGAGCTGAGCCCTCCCCCAAAACAGATTTTATTTAAGCCCTCCCCCACCAAAAAAGCTGGACAGTTCGTAGTTCTAGGATTCCTATTTTTTTCCACTCAATTCCCAGTTGGTTTTTGCTTCTGTGGGTCTATTGCTGTCCTGCATTTCTGCTACTAAATGAAAACACAAGCGTTTACAAGGACTTTCTAAATTATTTTGAAAGCCTTTTTTTTTCTTTCTCCTTTTTCCTCTTTTCTTTCCTTCCTCTCTATCACCATGGCCAGAGGTCATGTGAAAGGGGAATAGAGGGGACAAGGGAAAAAACCCTTCCTGGGCTCCCTAATAATGTTCTCCATCCATCAAGGCTCCTATCCTTAACCCTTCAGAGCCTAGATCATTCCTGACAAAGCACAGGCTTGGACTGCCCTGCCCTGGAGGTCCTGATTCTCCGAGAGTAAAGGGAAGGCAGGATAAGCTGAGACTCCAAGGCAGGAGGTCCGTGAGGAAGGTAGATGGCAACAGAGAGGTTATGAAGACCTATCCCAGCCTTGGGAGATGGCCTCCTCCTAAAGAGAATCCCTTCCTCCGGGCTTCAACTTTCATCGTCTCTTCTCTGCTCGTACTTTGACAGCCAACGGCGGATCACATAGCCCCCAAGAGGAGCTAGGAGAGAGGCAGGGCACACAGAAGGGGAGGACAAGGGGACCACGGAAGGACATTCCCGTAGTCAGTCTGGGGCAGAAGATACTTCCTAAGAGGAACAGAGGCCAAGGACACCTCCGTCTCAGATGGCCGTGGAGAACCATGCGTCGGTGTTACATCCCCAAGGGGCCCTTAAGCTCAGTCAGAAGGTGGCCTTCCATGTCTGTGTCTCACATGGAAGAAGACGCGGAGAACTTGGAGGCGGCACAGAGGGCAGCCCCAGAGAGGACCGAAGGTAGAAAACAAGACAAAACCGGAACCAGGATTATTCTACAAAGAGAAGAGATAAACCTCGTATGAAGCGTTTTGAATTAGAAAATCTGAAGTCAGAGCTGAGGCTGACTAAGGCCAGGACACTCAGCTTAAGGCAGTAAATGTATACGGAGCGCTGGGAGGCCCTCGGCTGGGGGCCTGCCTGAGACACTCCAGACATCTGGTCATAGAAAGGGTCCTAGAATCCTCCCCAAATATCGTGGTCTGAGTAGTTTATCTGTTTGGCACTACTGTAAAGAAGGCACCCTGAGGGTAATCATTTCAGAGATGTGCTGAGACTACAGGTCAGATGTGGAAAACAGTGCAATAATTCCATAAACCTAGAACCTAATAAAGAAGAGATATCTACAGGTGTGTGTCCTCAACCACCAGTATTGAAGGTGGTCCTACTCTACAGGCTGGGTCAAAAGTAAGGCAGAGCTCTAGGAAAAATAACCTTGTCCATCACTCATGTTAGTCTCAGCCAAATCTGGGGTCTGACCTTGAACTTGAAGAAGGTGCTACCAAAAAATTTAAAAAAAATTTTTTTTTAAAGGCAAGGAAAAGCCGAAGCGATGTTTCACCAAAATATGTGGGGGCATTTAAAGAAGTAAGAGGAATGATCACATTGGAGCCCCCGTTTTGGAAGACCGTCCAGGTTGGGGGCATGGGGCATGTTTTCCGCAGGCTTGACGACAGCCATCGCTACAGGAAGTCACGGATGGAAGGGAAGAAAAGGCAAGTGCCACTTCAAAGCTGAGAGGAGTCATTCATGGAGCACACAGAAAACATTTCTTGGAGACTGTCAGAGCTATTTGATAGAGTTTTGAGGAAGGCTGAAATTCCTACAGTTGTGGGAACAGATGTGGAGAAATACCATCTTGTTACTCTTGTGTGAATAGATTCTGCCCCCTGGCTTGGCTCGGGAAACATGAGTCAGTGCGATCAAAATGATTTATGTTGCATGGGAGGTAATGCAACCTAATTATGAGGACTGTTTTACACTAAAAATGAATTACTGACAAGAGTATAGAATTCCCCTACCTGGACTTTACTAAAAATAGGAAAGATCTGTCTGGGATGGGCAAGATGCAGTGTTATTTTGAAGTAAGGAAATGTTCAAGATGACTTTTCAAGATCTTTTCTAGTCTGCAAGCCAAGGTTTAAGTAAATACAAGAGTTAAAAATTGAAATTAACTATGGTATTTCTCTCTCCAAATGGCCAGGGGTTGGACACCTTTGTGATCCTTTAGGAAATAAAATACAAGGTGGAAGTAAGGAGTGTAACTCGAAGGTGCACACACACACACACACACACACACACACACACACACACACACACACATCATAAAACACTATATGGAGTATTCACAGAAACCAAACCTAGTTGGTACATTTAAACTTCACAAGGAATTAAAAGTACAAATTAGCCACCAGTAATCTAGTTCCTAGTTAACTGTCTTCTCACTTCTCCTCTCCCTCCCTCTCTCCCTCCCTCCCTCTCTCTCTCTCTCTCTCTCTTTCTTTCTATGCTGTGTATCCCTACACATCTTCTTTTACCCTATTTTTCAGCACATCAGGCTTTTCTGCTTCTTTTCACATGCTATTGAAGATGGTTACCCTAAAATGATGCCTTAGCTCTCAAATGTTTAGTTCCTTAGTTGAAATGAACAGGAGAGAATAACTAGTTGTGTCCATCCCCCAATTCCAGAACCCTAAGAAGAGGAATTTGATTGGCCAGGTGCATTTCGTGTTCTCATCCTCTCTCTCTACACTGGACAGCAATGGATCCTGTAATATGAATACAGCTCCAGCCCATTCACAAGTGGGTCACTTCTTAACCGACTGAGCCACCCAGGATCCCTCAAGTGGGTCATTTCTTAGAAAAAGGGTGTCATACACCAGAAGACAGGTCATATTATCTGCTGCATCAATAATTAACAAAGCCTGACAATCCCTGGATTTTCTAGAAATTATACCTCACCCACCAAAACCAAAGAACACGGTATAGAGTGGAGTCATTTTGTGCACATATTTAAATACCAATTTTAGAACTTAATCCTTAAAATAAGATGCCTTGTTACCAGTTAATCTATCCACACAAACCCACTGACATATATTAAGGCATAAGCTAAATTTTTTAAATCAATATGGAGGAAATCTTGTAGGCAATAGAAATACTTTGGTTTTGGTTTTCTTTGCAGCAGAATGGTCTGAATGTCCAGACAGCTGCATAGAGACTTTCCTTTGGTTTTATCTTGACTTTAGCTCATCATTCAAGAATCTTAGTACACTTAAGAATCATCGTATAAAGGGTCACCTGGGTGGCTCAGTCGGTTAAGCATCCGACTTCGGCTCAGATTATGATCTCATGGTTTGTGAGTTTGAGCCCTGCGTCAGGCTCTGTGCTGACTGCTCTGAGCCTGGAGCCTGTTTCAGA
Organism: Helogale parvula; assembly: GCA_004023845.1. Classification (NCBI taxonomy): domain Eukaryota; kingdom Metazoa; phylum Chordata; class Mammalia; order Carnivora; family Herpestidae; genus Helogale; species Helogale parvula. The sequence continues at coordinate 235,148 of PJEM01000528.1, read as the reverse complement.
TTCTGTGTCTCCCTCTCACTCTGCCCCTCCCCTGCTCACACACACACTCTCTCTCTCAAAAATAAACATTAAAGACAGTAAAAAAAATTATCGTATGAAGCTGTGCCCACAGAAGCATGCGTACTCTCTTTGTGAGTGATTTAAAGGTCTTTTAAAGAGCATCTTGACCCTAAGAAACATTTCCCTTTATAGGCTGGGTCCTAACCCCAGAGGCTACTAGATACTGTTCTTCTGTGACAGGCATTCCTAAAAGATGATCCAAGTTCAAACTCCTAGTGGGAGAGCCACCCTGGACAAGTCACTAACTTTCTTATCTGTCACATGGGGGATGACACCATCTGACAAATCACAGACAGATTGTGAGGAGAAGACGAAAACAGAAGAGAATCGTTTATTGTGTTTTTTTAATGTTCATTTATATTTGAGAGACAGAGAGAAGACAACACATGAGTGAGGGAGGGGCAGAGAGAGAGAGGGGGAGATACAGAATTAGAAGCAGGCTCTAGACTCTGAGCATTAGCACAGAGCCTGACGCGGGGCTCGAACTCACGAACCGTGAGATCATGACCTGAGCTGAAGTTGGACGCTTAACTGACTGAGCCCCCCAGGCACCCCTTTATTGTGTTTTTACTACATGCCAGTCATGCTTCTAAGAACATTACACTAATTCATTTCTCATGAGAACCTAATGGGGTGGGAGGTACTATGACGTCCCCAGGGTCCATACAAGGAAACTGATGTACAAAAACGTAAGCACACCCAGCATTGTAGTGGGTGGTGCCAGAATACAGGTGCATGTGGTACGTGCTTTGCTGACAATAAAGTGTGTGTGTCTGTGTGAAGAGGAAAGATGTTCAGAGGGTCGGAAAGAGTCCATTCTCAGGTTTTCAGGGATCGAAGGCTTATTATCCATATGGAGAATCCCCCACGTCATTTTCCTTCCCATCCTTTCTTCCCCCTGAAACGCCTCTTTGTGTCACTGTTTCTTAGTACTTCCACTAGAGAAAGAAATGAGAAATATTTTTAAAATTAAAATCATTCTAGGGGCATCTGGGCAGTTCAGTCATTTAAGTGCCCAACTCTTGATTTCGGCTCAGGTCATGACCTCACGATTTGTGGGATCAAGCCCCGCACTGGACAGCTCGGAACCTGCTTGGGACTCTCTCTCTCTCCCTCGCTCTCTGCCCCTCCTCTGCTCACTCTACCTCTCTCTATCTCTCTCTCAAAATAAATAAACTTTAAAAAACATTAGGATTCTGTCTGTGACTCTTACGTGGATGAGGTGACACATCAGGTGAAGAGGAAGTGGAGGTTAACGGCCCAAATAAGGTTCCGATTTGCCGGTGTGTTTCATAATGCCACATGTAATCGTCTGCAGTTCGAGGAGTGCTTTTCACAGACATGACTTCATCGGATCCTCAGACAGCCCCGATATGTACTTGGTGCGGATATTAATATCCTCATTTTACAAATAAAGAAAATGAGGCTCAGGGAGGGAGTAATGGGCTGCAGGGTGTTTGTGGTCAATGGCAGAACCTGAGTTTGAATCCACATCTGCTGACCGTCACTGCTCTTTCTGCCCATTGGACCTCAGCACCAAACCTCCTCAGAGCCTCGAAGCCTCCATTTACACCCGGTTCTAGTGAGCCAGGTTATCTGGCTTCCCTACCGGGGCAGAAATTGTGAGACTGGAGGGAGGGGTGTGAAAACCCAGGCAGAGCAACTCAGAAGCGCCACTCCTGAGGCGCGTCCAGTCCTCCGAGGAAGAGGCAGGGCTGTGAAAAGAGGTTTTACAACAACGCCTTTCACGTCCTCACCCTGGGCGTGCAACCCTTCTCCAGGCTCCGGGCTGGAAACCTAACCCGTCCTGGGCAGGTAAGAAAGCAGTCTACTTTTAAGTGTCCCCAGGGAACAGGATCACTTGACAGCCTGAGTGTTTGTCAACACCCAGTGTCGAGAAAGTTCTGCTTCCTATCCATCCTGACCCTCCCCTGCTCCCACCAGCGAGGGAGTCCCCTTGCAGACGCTTGCAGCTACTTAAACTGCTCCCCACCCGCTCCTCGCGCGCATCTGCACACATTTCAGAGCCGAGGGGACTCGGAGCAGCCGTGGTGCGTTCCATGCACGGGGCGCAGCTTGGAGCATTCACCTCCTGAATGATAACCCTCCTCATGAAATCTGAGGACCCTCAGCTGTCTCGCTTCCGGGCTCAGGCCTCTTCTGGCGTCTGCGAGAGAAACAACACGGTCTCCACTGACTGCGCTGTTAGGGATCCGAGAAGCCTGGGAAATCAAGGGACTTTTAGTTCATTTGAGTCTTGCTTTTTAGGGATTCATCCTTCCTTCGTGTGCCTCGATGGCACTGGGAAGTCTGAGAGGTTAGTATCTGTGAAGTCCTGCTGGGTAGGAGCCTCTCTCTAATTATTAAATATATTTTATCCTCTAAAACATCTCCCTTTAGAGACGTTGTCCTATCATTCGGCTCTCAATGCATAACTCCGTCCCATCGCCCTGAGTTACACCATAAACACCACCTCTCTGTTTCTAATACACAACATGTTTCAAAGCAGAAAGGAATTTATAGCGCCGATGTTATTTTTCCATGTGCAATTCCAGTTTGGAATGTCCAGCGGGGCTCAAATTGCCTTTCAAGATAAAGACCAGATCCTGATTCTATGTAATCCTTGCGTGCTTCTGGGAAGGCTCAGATGTTCGTCTTATGGATGGAATCTGCATTCTCCAGGGCCCACCGTGCCAAATCCTGCTCCATTTACACCAAGCCAGACTCCAGCAGAAGTCTGCAGTGGTGTTTTGCCAGCGTTCTCACAACCAGAGAGCTGGGTTTCAGTCCTGGGACTTGTGCGGCACAGAGCGAGGGCAAGTCCTTCTCCCCCGATCTCCGGTGCACGGGAAGCTGGAAGGAGCCTTGGAGATCAACTAGCCTCGTCCCCTGTTTCATAGCTGAGTCTCAGCACAGTAAAGTGCCTTGTTCGAGGTCACACAGTGCAGGAAAGGAAAGCACATCCAAGGGGAAAAAAAAAACATCTCTCTTGAGTCCCCGTCCATAAGTCCTCCCAAAACATCATGCAATTGCACAAAATGCTTTTTATTTGAAATACTTAAGAGATTTGAGCCAACAAAATAAATAGGAAAAAAAATAGGCAAAGCATCCCTGGACCAATGCAGGGTTACAGGGGTGGTGGGATGGGAATGAGTCTGCAGAAGACCACCCGATGGGATGTCAGCCATCTCCGAGAACAGAGATCAAGTCCTGAGGGCTCTCACCCTTTGCTTAGGCTGTGGGGAGCCCAACTGTTCAACAGAACGAAGGTTAGAGGTAGAATTTTTTTTTTTTCATAAGAAAGCTGGAATATGCTTCAGAAACATCTGGCAGAGGAGAATGGAGAAATGGGTCCTGAGTTGGTATTCTTCCCCCCCCCTACTGTGGACACCCCCTGGACCCTCCCCTGCAGTCAGTCTTCCTCCCTTCCCTCATCTTGTTAGAACCAGTCCCAGCCTGAGGTGGGAGGATCCGGCTCATCTGTCTGGGATTAAAGACTTAACATCTGGTCATGGCCCGGATTCCAAGTTTGATCAGTGTTCCTGAGGCCACGAGAGGAAAGGCTTATAGGTCTGCTCAATCCACAATGACCTCAATGCTGGCCCTCCCTCTTAGGGCCGTACTATCAGAATCATGCTTATATTACATAACCTCCACGGCCATGGCCTTAATTGCAAGTCCAATCTGGATTAGTTTCACGGAAAGAGGAGATACTGACTCTAAGACCATAAGTGGTCATTTCTCTGCATAACAGGGACTGTCGAAGCAAAGACAGCTGGTCTGCAGGAAGAAAGGAATGAAATCAAGGTGCAGAAAATGCAAAAAACAAGTGAGGATCCTGACAGTTTTCTACTTTCCAGACCCAAGATCTTCCCAAGTTCAGTGTGCCCTTCCTATTCTTGGATCCCATAAGACATTCCGTAGCCTTCGAATGCATTCTCATGTGTTCCTTAAACTATGTCGAGTGGGCGTCTGTAACTTGACCTTTCAGGTTTCTGCACAGGCGCCTCCTCTGGCAAATTAACTGGAAGGCAGGTGTCCTTATTCCAATCACAACAGACAAGGAAACCAGCTCAGAGACTCACACGGGCATGCCCAGTACCGGTGGCTCTCTGTTGACCAACTAACTTGCCTGGGCTCCTGAGCAATACCTTTCCCTCGAGTTCTGTCCTCTGAGGTCTACTCTTACATCCATCTAGGATCCAGTCAGGAAAACAGACTCCACACTAGAGATTGTAACAGAAGAGGTTTAATATAAGGAACCGGTCACATGGGTGGTGGAGGGCTGACTAATCAGAAGAAATCACTGCAGAAAGAGCTACCACTTGAAGGCTAGGGGATAAAACAAAAGGATCCCATAACTGTAGTTCGCAGAGACCCAACTGCAAAACCCAGAGAAGAGTACAGAAGAATGGAGGAGAGCTGAGAGACAACAGGCACATCGCCGTGACTGCCTCTACTCACTTGTCGGACACACTGTCTCCACTAATGGCCAACCTCTTTAGCTTGCCACCCGTGGATGGTCTTCTTCCTTGAATGCCAGTCTTGGCTGTGCCATTGAAACTTTCAATCGCCACACCTGGTGCAGCGGACCAGGCCCCAGTTAAACGGCTCAATAGCTCACCATTATTCTCAAGGTGTTTCTAGTCTAGTTGTCTTTCCTTGTGGTGGCCTTATCTGGCTTTGGTATCAGAGTAATCCTGACCTCATAAAATGAATTTGGAAGTGTTCTCTCCTCTTCTCTGTTTTGGAAGAGTTTGAGAAGGGTTGGTGTTAATTCTTTAAATATTTGGTAGAATTCACCAGTGAAGCTATCTGGCCCCAGGCTTTTTTCTTCATTGGGAGGTTTCGATTACTGATTCCATCTCCATGCTTGTTATTGATCTGTTCAAACTTTCTATATCTTCATGATTCTGTCTTGGTATGTGGTGTATATCTGAGAATATATTCATTTCTTCTAGGTTATCCAATTTGTTGGCATATAAATATTCATAGTAGTCTCTCATTTCTGTTTTTGCATTTCTTTAGTATCGGTTGGAATGTCTCAAATTTTACTTGAGTCTTTTCTCAGTCTAGCTAAAGGTTTATTGATCTTGTTTATCTTTTTAAAAAACCAACTCTTAGTTTCATTCAACTTTTTAATTGTTCACCTATTCATGATTTCACTTATTTCTGTCTGATTTCTATTATCTCTTCCTTCCTACTGACTTTGGGCTTAGTTTGTTCTTTTTTTTTCCCCTAGGCCTTTGAAGTATAAAGTTTGGCTGTTTATTTGAGACTTTTCTTCTTTCTTAATGAAGGTATTTATTGCTATAAAGTCCCCTCTTAGAACTGCTTTTGCTGAATCCCATAAATTTTGGTATATTTCCATTTTTGTTTGTCTTGGGGTATTTTTTATTTTCTTCTTGATTTCTTCTTTGAATCATTCCTTGTTCAAGAATATGTTGTTTAATTTCCACATGTTTGTGATTTTCCAATTTTCCTCCTGTTATTGATTTCTCATTTCATATACTTCAGTCAGAGAAGATGCTTCATATAACTTTAATCTCCTTAAATTTGTTAAGACTTGTTTTGTAGCCAAACATATGATTTATTCTGGAGAACTGATCTGTATGAGTTTAAGAAAAATGTATATTCTGCTGTTGTTAGACAAAATGTCCTGTATATGCCTGGTAGGTCCATTTGGTCTATGGTGCTGTTCAAGTCTGCTGTTTCCATATTAATTCTCTCTCTGGATGATCTATCCATTATTGAAAGTGACAGTTTTTGACTTAATGTCTATTTTGTATAATATAAATACAGTCACCCAGGCTCTTTTTTAGTTACTAATTTCATAAAATATCTTTTATGTCCCTTCTATGTGATAAGTTGTTTTTCCCTGGCTGCTTTCAAAATTATCTTCGTCTTTGACTTTTGACAGTTATAAGATGTCTCAATGAAGACGTCTTCACATGCACTCTATCTGGGGTTCTTTGGGCATCATGAACCCGAATGTTCATTTCCCTCTGCAAATCTGGGAATCTCTTCTTTCTTTCTTTTTTTCTATTGAAGTATGGTTGAACAATGTTGCATTAGTTTCAGGCGTACAACACAGTGATTTAACATGTCTGCACATTATGTTATGCTTACCGCAAATATAGCTACCATCTGTCACCATACAAAGCTATGGACAACACCACTGGCTGTGTTCCCTATACTCTACCTTTCATGCCTGTGACTTATTCATTTCATAACCTGGAGCTGTACCTCCTACACCTTTCACCCATTTTACCCATTCCCTCAATCTCTCCCCTCCGCAACCATCAGTTTGTGCTTGGCATTTATGGGTCTGTTGCCATTTTTTTTGTTTTGGTTTGGTTTTTAAGTTCCACATATAAGTGAAGTCATATAGTGTTTGTCCTTCTCTAACTTATTTCTAGAGCCATCCATGTCACAAATTACATGATCTTGTTCTTTTTCGAGGCTGAGTAATAGTCCATCATATATATACCACAACTTCTTTATCCATTCATCTATTGGTGGACACTTGGATTGCTTCCATATCTTGGCTCTTCTAAATAATGATGTAATAAACATAGGGGTGCATATATCTTTTCAAATTAATGTTTTTGTTTTCTCTGGATAAATAGCTAGTAGTGGAATTACTATATCATATGATATTGCTATTTTTAATTTTTTGAAGAACCTCCATTTTGTTTTCCACAGTGGCTATACCAATTTATATTTCCACCGACAGTGCATCAGAGTTCCTTTGGCCTCTACATCCTTGCCAACACTGGTTATTTCTTTGATATTATTTCTTTAAATAAGCTCTCTGTCCCTTTCTCCTCCTCTGCTCCTTCTGGGATTCCCATAATGCATAGATTAGTTCTTTTGCTGCTGTCCCTTAAGTCATGTAGACTTTCTTCTCTTTTCTATTCTGTTTTCTTCTTGTTCCTCTAATTGGATAATTTCAAATAACTTGCCTTCCAGTTTGCTGATTCTTTCTTCTGCATGATTAAGTCTGCTGTTGAAACTTTCTGTTAAAGTCTTTGTGTTCTTCAGCTCCAGAATTTGTTTGGTTCTCTTTTGTGATTTCTATTTCTTTGTTAAACTTCCCATTTTGTCCATGTATTGATTTATTGATTTCATTTAGTTGTCTGTATTCTCTTGTGGCTCACTGAGCTTCCTTATTATGAATTCCTTGGTAGCTGTTTATGGTTATTTCTTAAAGGCTGGTTACTGGAGATTTTATTAGTTTCCTTGGGTGGTAGCATGTGTACCTAATTCTTTTTTTTTTTTTTTTTTATGATATAGAGAGAGAAAGTGGGGGAGGGACAAAGAGAGAGGGAGAGAGAGAGAGAGAGAGAGAGAGAGAGAATCCCAAGCAGGCTCTCACTGTCAGTGCAGAGCCTGATATGGGGCTCGAACCCACGAACCACAAGATTATGACCTGAGCTGAGATCAAGAGCCAGACGCTTAACTGACTGACCCCTCCGATGCCCCACGTTTGCCTAATTCTTAATGATACATGTAGTCTTGCATTGATATCTGTGCCTTTGAGAGGCAGACACCTCCTCCGGTCTTCACAGACTAGGTTTGGCAGATCTTTGCCTGCTGGGTCCCTGGGCTGATGAGATCACCTCCAGAATTGTGGGCAAGCAGAGCGGGAGCCAGGTCCTGCGGCCGCTGTGGGGTCTGCAGTCACATCTGCAGTGGGCAGGTCTTTTACAGTGGGTGAAGTTGGGCAAGGCTCCTGTCTACACATGCTCCCATCAGATGGCTCGGCTGGTCTCTGAGAATTACAGGATTTAAATCCAATTTCTGCCATTTTCCCCAATCTTTATTGAGGTATAATTGACAAATATCAAAAAATGTATATATTTAAGATATATAACATATGTTTTGACATATATGCATCAAAAAATACCACAATCAAATTAATTAACATATCCATCACATCACACAGTTACGTGTGTGTGTGTGTGTGTGTGTGTGTGTATGTGTGCGCATGGGTGGTGAGGACACTCAAGATATACCCTTTAGCAAAGCTGAGGTATACAATATGGCATTAACTATATTCACATTACTGTACATTAGATCTCCGGAACTCACACATCCTATATAATTGAAACTTTGTTCTCCTTGGCCTATTGCCTTATGCCTATCCTGCCACATGTTAACTACAACATTTGGGCAAGATTTTACCAACAGTCTCACAATCAGCAAGGCCAGTTTCCATTCTAGGGTCTCATGCAACATAACTTAAGAAGAAGCCATTCCACCCATGACCTAGATTTTTGATGTCTCAGTTTTGTCATCTGTAAAATGGGCATGTTAATAGGATCTATCCTGTGGAGACGTGAACAGGAATCTATGAGTTAGTACACGTCAAGAGTTTATAATGGTGCCGGCATTCCTCAGCATTAGCCATTATTATCATCACAATTATACCACTATTATTATTATTTCTAAATAATATAATTATTATTCCTAAATGTAAGCTTCACCAACTCCCTTAACGGTCTGTCTGCTCACTCCAGGCTCCCATCCACCATTTATTTCAATCCTACACATGTCTAAGTTCATCAGAGCGTCTAAATTCTCTCTCAACTGATAACTGCTCCCGCCTGGAAACTATTAACAATTACTTCCCTAAATAATCCCAATAAGCCACAAGTGCCTCCTCCATAAAATTTCCCAAGAAAGAAAAGAAAGTTGTTCTACAGTTACTGAGCATGATGACTAACTGGAATCCACCAGCTTCTCCAGGAAGCCCTCCCCCACAGGTACCCTGGTAGTGAACTTCATTCCAGTGCCTCTGACACAGCTCCTGCCCCCTCCTCCTGCGTCTTGGCTTTGACCACTCAGGCAAGTGTCTCCCCCACCAGCCTCCAATCCTCTCAAACGTCAGTGTTGTGCCCTAACCATCCTTACGTCCCCAGCATCTTCAGCTCACAGAGAATGAGAGGTCATTCACGGAGAATGATCCGCATGAGCTGGAGAAGACTCTGTGTTCCGCTGCCGTTGGATAGAAGGTCCTGTAATGCTGGCAGAACTAAGACCATGACAGCAGGATTAGAATCCATGGCAGAACATAAATGCCATCAGTGAGTTCTAGAACAAATGTTCTAATATTGTGGAGAAAGAGAAGACTTCTTGTTGGATGGATCACAAAGGCTCAATGGAGAAAATAGCATTTTTCTTTCTTTTTTTAATTTTTTTAAATGTTTTATTTATTTTTGAGAGAGAGAGACATCGTGAGCAGGGGAAGGTCAGAGAGAGAGAGAGGGAGACACAGAATCCGAAGACAGGCTCCAGGCTCTGAGCTGTCAGCACAGAGCCTGATGTGGGGCTCAAACTCACAAACTGTGACACTGTGACCTGAACCAAAGCTGGACGCTCAACCAACTGAGCCACCCAGGCTCACTGAAAACAGCATTTTTTAAGGTCTTGGAGAACTAATACAATTTAGAATTCCAGGAAGATAGAACCAAGCCAGCAAGTATACCAAGGCCAGAGAGTAAACACCACATTCTAGAAGTTAAGAAAAAAAATAAAAGGAGGGAACTCCTCAGTGGCTCAGTCAGTTGAACATCAAATTGATTAAGGCTCAGGTCGTGATTCCAGGGCCATTGGATCAAGCCCCACATCGACCTCTGGGCTGAGCCTGTAGCCTGCTTAAGATTCTCTCTCTCCCTCTGCCCCTCTCCTCTGTCGCACTGTTTCCCCAACCCTCCCTCTCCTCAAATAAAACAAAAGGTCTCGAATGTTGGTACCTGTGTGCATCTGAAATGGCGCAGAAAGAAAGGTAATTATAGTTGGTAAGGTAGAGAGAAAGTAAGAAACAGAGATCCTCCTGTGATCAGAGAAGATAACAGCAGAAGGTGAAAGAGAGGGATACTGAACTAGCTTGCTACTGTTCTCTTATTTTCTTATAAAGTTTTCTTTAAATTCAAGTTAGTTAACATACAGTGCAATACTGGTTTCAGGAATAGAATTCCGTGATTCCTCACTTACATACAACACCCAGTGCTCATCACAACAAGTGCCCTCCTTAATGCCCATCACTCATCTAGCCCATCCCCCACCCACCTCCCTCCATCAACCCTCAGTTTATTCTCTACCCCTAAGAATCTCTTACGGTGGGACACCTGGGTGGCTCAGTCGGTTAAGCGGCCAACTTCAGTTCAGGTCATGATCTCACAGTTCATGGGTTCGAGCCCCACATCAGGCTCTGTGCTGACAGCTCAGACCCTGAAGCCTGCTTTGGATTCTGTGTCTCCCTCTCTCTCTGACCATCCCCTGCTCACGCTCTGTCTCTCTCTCTCAAAAGTAAATAAATGTTAAAAAAAAAAAAAAGAGTCTCTTACGGTTTGTCTCCCTCTCTCTCTTTTTTTCCCCCTTTCCATATGTTCATCTGCTTTGTTTCCTAAATTCCACATCTGAGTGGAATCATATGGTATTTGTCTTTCTCTGACTTATTTCACTTAGTATAACACACTCTAGCTCCATCCACATCATTGCAAACGGCATGATTTCATTCTTCTTAAAGGCTGGATAATATTCCATGGTAATAGCTGCTACAGTTCTTAAAGATGGGAATGAAGAGTCAGCTTGCAAGGTGCTGAGGAACAAGTGTGCAGGAAAAAAAGAGAAACAGTGAATGAAGAATAACATTTTATCCAATTTTAGAGTGAAAGGCAAAGAATAGAATGATAGTAGCTCAAGGCTTTAAGTTGGAACACAGGATTTTTACACAAAAGGTGGTTTCATGTGGTCGTTAAGAACATGATTCTTGGGGGGCACCTGGGTAGCTCAGTCGGTTGAGCGTCCGACTCTGGCTCCAGTCATGGTCTTGTGGTTCATGAGTTCGAGCCCTGCGTCAGGCTCTCTGCTGACAGCTCAGAGCCTGGAGTCTGCTTTGGATTCTGTGTCTCCTTCTCTCTCTGTCCCTCCCCTGCTTGCGCTCTATCTCTGTCTCTCAAAAATGAATAAACATTAAAAAAAAATTTGTTAAAGACGTACATTAGTATCAATTTTTGCCAACTGAAAGAAATCCAAAGAGGATTTTTACTTTTACAAAAAAGCAATAAGTGAAAATAGCCTTTGGCAATTGTTTTGCAGCCAAGCCACTACAGAGGGAGCACCCCCCCCCCCCCCCGCCCAGGAGCACAACCTTCCCGGGGAGTCACTCGGCATCTCAGCGTCAGGCCGCCATCGTTCTGAAGTGTGTGTGTGTCTGTCCTTCACCTAAGATTTTGTGCATCTATCAGCAAGATGTGTCCTAAGGTATCAGAAAAGCCAAAGAGAGGTTATGGCGGGTCTGGGGATGCTCCAAATTTTTTCCACATACATTGGTGGTTACTGCTTCTTCACTTTACACCAGGTACAAAAAAGGTTTCATAGGGATGCTCTCAGATAGTGGAGGTAACCTGTACATAGAGAAAGGTAGGCTATCAAGAGAATTAGGAAAAGTCAAAAGCACGGCACGAGGAAGGCTTCTATTGCATGATCATGAATATTTCTCTTTTGAGTCATACTTGAAGCTCATGGGGCCCAGCTTCTCCCCACGCATACTCTGTTCCATTCTTCAGAGGAGGAAATCCGAGGCTGAGAAAGGATGAGTAGTCTGGCCCCAGGTCATTCTGGCCAATAACAAAGCAGGATGAGGACCCAGTGTCCTGATTCCCAATCCAGTGGAAAGACACCATCTCATTAAAATTTAAAAAAATGTTGTAAACATGACCCAACAATTTGATCAAAATCGAAGTGATTTATAGAAAAATAAGAGCAAGAGGGACCCAGAGAGGTAAGAGGTAAAGCTTATTGAGAGCCAACTGCACTGAACTAGACTATCTCTCAATTTTAATTCTCCACCAATTTTATTTCTGTTTTGAAGTTGGGTGAAAAGACATTGTCTCTAGAAACAATTGACAAAGAATCCAAATCTGAAACGCAATACTATATCATTATAATCATATCCTAAAATGTACATTTGCAAATCATGTCTCAAAGAAAATGTAAAAAAGTTTCAAAAAAGCAACCAGACAAAAAACTCACTGTGGTATTATAAAAATAAAAATAAAATATTAAATTTTTAACTTTCCACTTTGAAATTTCACCAAGTGATATAATTTGGGTGTGTCCTATTTTGTACAAACGCGTATTACCTATGGAAAGCTGGATGCGAAGGTTTCAGTCAGAGACGGAGATCTATCTTTTTCTGATATATTAAAACCAAAATTTGGGAACCCAATAGGTCAGATTATGTTTCTGATTAAACAACTTGTTGGTTAAATATAGGACTTAAACCAGCAGCAGATCTCCCGTGGTTTGCTATTGTTTGGTTCTTCACAAAGGAGCGATTATTTGAGAAACCAGGGATGGAAAAAAGAAAGGAAGCCTGTTTTTAGAATAATATAAAGGGACTTAATTTGTAGTTTTCAGAGAAAAGAAGAATCAGATCAAAATAAAATTGGTGTTCTGGGTTTGGGGACCTAAACGGCCCAATATAAAAAAAGAAAGGGAATACAGAAATGTGAAACTATCATCATAATTTCAGTTGCACATTTGAAAAAAATAAGGAAAAAATGTCTAAAATAGAACTTACATTTGGCCTGCCAGCTGAAAATTGATATCTTCATTATGCTTTCAGTCAAAGGTTGATTTGTAAACACTAGGTAGGGTTTTGCTCCATGAGTTAAAATGCTTTTTGCTATGGAGAATCTTCTGGAGAGTATGGGAAGTAAGAAAAAGAATCTATGGGGAAATTTTTAAATGATGGCAGAGATAGGGGCCCTGGCTCTCCTCCCTTGCTTACTACAGGGCGAACAAAAGTCTGCTTCCAACTTCACCACTCATTAAATCCTTTTTGGGTCATTCACCTAAATCAAGTAAGACGGACAGAGACTCAGAGAATCATGGTTCTTAGCTAACCATTGGTTATAAATTATTCTGGTCTGAACCATAAAATTTGATACTTCAGCTTTACCAATAAAAATAGAACTCTGTAAGAACAATGCCTGGATATGTTTAAGGAAACTGCCAAGGCAGAATTTTATATGTATCTTCTAAATAGTATCCTTTAAAAATAAGACAGATGGATGTATCACCATCCACCGGTTGGTAGTCTCTCCAGAAATCAAAGTCACTGGGATCCCTCATGAGCTGTGTGCTTTTTTAAGCTAACATTCCAGGGTTTGAGGTTAGGTTCATAAGCCTTGAGATGTGAGTATAAAACAACTTGCTTCCATGGGATGTGTTGGGATGTGTTATGGCCAAGAGGAACAGTGACGTGGAAATCCAATATCTTAAAAACCAGTTTAGACATTTCAAGATGACATATTTACATGCATGTTCTGTGTCTCTCCACCTGAGTTTGCACCCAAATGTTAGCGAAGGGAGAAGCTTTTTCAGAACAGTGGCGTATGCACCTCCCCTAAATCTCCTCCTCCTGTGCTACTACAGAAGGTCAAGAGCACTGCGGAAAGGGTCAAAATGAACTTTCTCGAAACTCCAGAAGTTAACCAAAGGCCTATAACCATCTGAGGAGGATTTATTGAAGAAAAGAGTAGCTGAACTTAGGTGAGAAACGAGGTGAGATTTGGGGAGTTTTCACTTACTCCATTCTCATCCCCTTCTGCCCAGCTCTGCAGTAGCCTTTAAAACAAGCAGCCTCAAAACCATGCTATCAGCGAAAAATGGCAGTCTGGTAGCCACTAAAAAAGACAGAGGGGCTTAGAGCTCCCCCTAAAGCAACATTCCTAGAAAATTGTTGCTCTTTTCCCTATCTGGTAACTCTCTGAAAAAGCTCCATTCACAGTGCTGTATCTCAGATCTCACTCAGTTAAAACAAAAACAAAAACAAAACCAACAACAAAAAACAAAACAAAACAAAAACACCCTATACTTAAGACAATTGTCAAAAAAAATCAATGGCAATGGTCTAATGTTGCAGTGATGTAAGGCAGCAAGTTGGGGCAAAAAAGAGGCTGGCCAAGACACTTCGAAGGAAAATCTGGGTGTGCTGTGCCCACAGGGGACTTTGAAAAGTCCCAGCATATTTTTGGAGATGTAGAAGGTCCCATACATATGTCTGTAGGCATATTCGGGAAAAATCTCAGAAAGATTTAAGCTCTCACCTCTGGCCAACCTTGAAGTTCTGTACAAGTAGGAAGTGAAGACTAGGAAGGCTTGTGAACTGCTAGCCAATGCATTGAAGGTCAGCCCCAAGACAGAGCCGCTCCGTAAAGGTGGGAGAGTTTTTGGTTCAAAGCATTTGGTAAAACTCTCTCTCTGTTCATGAACTGACCACTAAGTTAATATAGCAGAGACTCGCATGTGGCCACACATGCCGAGAATATAGACTGTAGAACTAGTCAGGAAAAGTCACTAAACAAGCAAGCCACAACAACAGAATACACAACAAACCCTTGGGAGGGGAGACCCTGATTTCTATATTGCCACGTTGCAGCATATGAGTTGTGCCATTTAAACAATAAAGACACATGCATACAACCAGGAAAGGAGAGCCCACACAAGGGAAAAAAAGAGCCAACAAACACTATCCCTGAGAAAAACCGTGTGTTGAACTTCCTAGTCAAAGACCTTAAATCAGCTACTATATTTTCTAATAACTAAAGGAAATCATACCCAAAGAATTAAAAATATGAAAGCAATGTCTTGTCAAAGAGATAATATAAATAAAGGGATAGACGTTATTTTAAAAAAAGAACTAAGGGGAAATTCTGGAGTTAAAAAGTACAATAACTGAAATCAAAAATTCACTAGAAGTGCTAAACAGAAGATTTGAGCTGGAAGAAGAATCAGCGAATGTGAAAATAGACCACCTGTGACACCCAATTTGAGAAACATAAAGAAAAATAATAAAGAAAAAGCAGCCACGCCTCTGACCAACCTCAGCACCCTACCAACTGTGCTAGTGTCTGCGTGATGGCAGCCTAGATGAAAAGGAGAAAGAAACGAGAAAAAAAGAATATATGAGCAGGGGCGCCTATGTGGCTCGGTTGATTGAATGTCCGACTCTTGATCTCAGCTCACGTCTTTATCTCAAGGTCATGAGTTCAAGCCCCACTTCAGGCTCCACATTGGCATGGAGTGTACTTAAAAAAAAAAAAGAATATATAAACAAATAACACGCCCAAGAACACACCACATTTGATGGCAAACATTAATCTACACAGCCAAGATCAAAGAACTCCAAGGAGAATAAATGTGAAATATCTATACCTAGATACATCATAGTCATACTGTGGAATGCCCAAGACTTTTAGAACAGAATCATGAAAGCATCAAGAGAATAATGACCCACCATAACAAGAGATCTAAATTAAGATTACATGTTGATTCCTCCTCAGATACCATGGATGGCAGCAGGAATCGGGATAACATAATTAATGTGCTGAAACAAAGAGACTGCAACCAACAATTTTATGTCCTGCAAAACTATCCTTTAGAAAATGAAGGAATAACTAAGACATTGCCAGATTTTTTTTTTTTTAACTGAAAAAACCCATTGTTAGCAGATGTTCTGTGGAGGAAATACTATCAGGAGTCCTTCACGCTCAAATGAAAGGACTCTACATAGAAACTGGAATCCATATGAAGAAATAAAAAGCAACTAAAAGTAACTACACAAGTATATAGGAAAACAGTATAAATGTATTTCTACTATTAACACTGTTCTCTTCCTAACTGATGCAGACAACTGCATAAAGCAAGAATTATAAAAATGTGTGGAGGGGTTTATAGTGTATTAAGATATAATTTGTGTAGATAAAATAGCAGAAAGAAGTGGGAAAGAAGATGAGAAGAAAACATCTATAAATTAAAAATATATTTCAGTAGAACTCTATAGATGCGAAAGTTGAAGAAACTGAAGACAGAGCCAAAGTCAAAGAGACATAAAGTAAGCAAATACTTAAGTCAAAGTCCAGAAGAGGAAAACCTCTAACTAAAAGGTGGTCCAGGGGCCCCTGTGGTGGCTCAGTCAGTTAAGCATCAGACTCTTGATTTGGGCTCAGGTCATGATCTCATGGTTTATGAGATGGAGCCCTGCATGGGGCTCTGCACTAACAGCATGGAGCCTGCTTGAGATTCTTTCTCCTTCTCTCTGCCCCTTCCCCACCTGTGCCTTCTCTCTCTCAAAATAAATAAATAAATTAATTATATAATTAATGAAATGAAATAAAACGCAGTCCAGAAAGAGCAAGGAATTTAAGAGGAGGTGGATGGTAATTAAGTTCCACTTCCTGGAGGAGCATATATCTACATATTTTACTTGAAATTCTTCTCTAAGAAAGGTTGTCTCTTCTCCCCCATTTATTTAATTTACTTACATACTGTTTTAAAAATTATTTTTAGAGAGAGAGAAGGTAGGCGAGAGGAGCAGAGGGAAAGAGAACCCCAAGCAGACTCCTCACGCAGCGTGCAGCCTGACACGGGGCTCGATCCCACAACCCTGGGATCATGACCTGAGCCAAAATCAAGAGGCGGACGCTCAACCAACGGAGCCACCCAGGTACCCCACTTACATGCTTATTTGTTTACTCATTCATATATGTCAGCATGAACTCAGGCATAGTTATTTCATACTTCAGGTTATAGTCCTATGCTGCCTTACTTCGTTACTCAAACTCTTCCAGCTTTGACCATTAGGCGCTCTTTCAAGGTGACTCGTGTTCCTTTGGCACGCCCCTCCTTTTGGTTGGTTGTGTACTTCCTTATTTTCTGGTGCTACGGGATGCTCCCTTTTGTGGCTTCCCTACCCCAGCTGCAGCATCAGCTGTTTCTCCAGGGAACTCTTGGGAATGGTATTTGGAAACCGAGATCTGGGTACTGGGTATGCTTATTGCTACTGGGTCTTACTGTACTTTTATAAGGTTCATGTATCCACATTTTTGCTTTCTTTATAGCTATAAAAAGACCCTAATCTTTGTCTCAATCCTGCGACTACTCAAGATCTTATAGCAACACCAGTCTCTTTGCGGTCACTACTGAGAAGGTATTTTTTTAGTACCTTTCCCATGAGTATAAACATTAACTTTTCTTCCAGAGGTTATTACTAGCATGCTACTCTTCAAAGTTTCTCTCTACAAAGGAATTTTGTTTGTACTTAAATTTTTTTTTCTTAGAAAGTTGGCATATGACATTCTTCATTTATAATTCATTCCTGGGGCGCCTGAGTGGCTCAGTCGATTGGGTGTCTGACTTCAGCTCAGGTCATGGTCTCACGGTCCGTGGGTCAGCTGTGCTGACAGCTCAGAGCCTGGAGCCTGCTTTGGATTCTGTGTCTCCCTCTCTCTGCCTGCCCCTCCCCTGCTCATGCTCTGTCTCTGTCTCTCTCTCTCCAAAAATAAACAAACATTTTTTAAAATTATAATTCACTCCTAATTCCTCTGTGAGTCAAACTGCCCTCACTCATTCATCCGGTTTCTCTAAAAAGACACTCCTTTTCCTTCTAAACTACTAAGAGGCAGCAAACAAAAAGGTTTTATTTGGTCTTATTTTCTTTTCAGTAAAGGTTTCTTTAGAGACTCCCAACACCCAAATCTCCTTTCATTTCTGAAAATACACGATTAAGAAATTCTTTCTCTGCCTTAAAGCTCTGTCCACTGCCAAGATAAAAACACAATACTCCCTAACTAAATGCGGTGTATTGACTGCGGGGAAAAGGAGGCACGGTGAGCAGGGACTTCCACAGATGTAGGATTGGTGATCGTTAACTCACTTAGCAGAGCAGAAGTTTCATTAAAACCGAAGTGCCTGCACAGGGAGAGATGGATGACAAGTGGGCCACACTGTCCCCCTGGGGCAGTTGAGACGTAGGTGGCTGAGCCCTGGAGGGCCAAGCAGGCAGGGATGACACACGGGGCTCACAGGAGAGGCTGACTCTCCTCCACAACACACAGAATCTTCAAGATAAAGTTTGTGGGTACCAGGGCACTGGGGTGGCTCTGTTGGTTAAGCATCTGACTTCAGCTCAGGTCATGATCTCACAGTCTATGGGTTCGAGCCCCGCATCGGGCTCTGTGCTGACAGCTCAGGGCCTAGAGCCTGCTTTGGATTCTGTGTCTTCCTCTCTCTCTCTCTGCCCCTCCCTGATTCTCACTCTGTCTCTCCCTCTCAAAAATAAATTTAAAGTGTTTAAAAATTAAAAAAATAGTTTGTCACCATGGAAGAAAGCTGAGAAGTGACACTATCCATAAAATAAGGACTGCATGTTAGACTTTAAAAAGAAGCACCCTTGATTAAGGAAGAATTCCTACAAATATGACAGGCAAGAGAAAAAATTTCAGGAAAAGGGAGTTATAAATAAAATACAAGGAAATCCTTCAGCAAGTAGAACAAAAGGAAAAAGAAGTTGGAAAACATAAGAAATAGAGAATAAATTCATCAGTCCAAGATCCCACTGGAGTTTCAGGGGGAAAAAAAGCAAGTAGAATGGTAGAATGGAGGGAAGAAATTTATCAAATTAATCATATAAAAGATTTCCCAGAGTTGAAAGATATGAATCTCAAGTTTGAAAGCATCCTTCAGAAGCCAGGAAAATTAATAAAAATTATCTTCTGCTAAGGAATTTTACCATGAAATCAGAACAATAAAGACAAAAGATCTTCAAATCTTATAGAAAGAAAACAGCACACAGAGCTCCGTCTTGCATCAGATTTCTCAACACCAATACTGAAAGTCAGAAGATGATTAATCAATGTCTTCCCAATCTGCAGGAAAATCTTTTTCAACCTAGAAGATTCTGGGGCACTTGGGTGGCTCAATCGGTTGAGCATCCAACTTCAGCTCATGTCATGATCTCCTGGTTCATGAGTTTGAGCCCCGCGTCGGGCTCTGTGCTGACGGCTGAGAGCCTGGAGCCTGCTTTGGACTCTGTGTCTCCTTCTCTCTCTGCCCCTTCCCCACTTATGCCCTTTCTCTCAAATATAAATAAACATTTTTTTTAATTTTTAAGAAAAAAAAAAGAAAAAGATTGTAGCCAGCCAACTATCTATCAAGTGCACATTAAATTAAAATATTTAATGTACGCAAGGACTCAATAAAACGTGTCACACGCCCTTATTTCAGAACGTACCGGAGTATGTACCCCATCATCACCAGGGGGTAAGCCCGCAGAGCAGACATGCAGAGCATCCGACATAGAAAAGGCGCCAAAGTCAAACCCTGAATGAAAGCCATGCAGCAGCTTAGAGAACACCCGGCTGGGGTGGAAAAACAAAGGAAAGTGGAAGGGACGTCTGATGCGTTTGAACATTTTGGAAATACAATTGTTTTGTATTTGACAGATTTTTTTGGGTAATTTGCATCAAACAGCAGTAGGTAAATAGAAAGCTAAGCAACTAGGCAAAAGGAGGAAATTATTAACTCATGGCTAAACAAAAGTTGTTATAATATAAAAGAACACATAATCATAGTATACTATCTGAAACAATTGTAAGACGTATTTATATATTAGAATACTATAAATGCTATTATTGACGTGATCAATGAGTGTGCTATGATCATACTGAGAAGCGATTAGCAGGATGAGGGGCGACAGTAAGAGAAAGTACTAGAAAGCTAAGCCCTCATCCACCATATAGTAAGTTAATAATGCCTAAAACTGAAAAAGAAATCATCGAATATATATATATGTGAAAATATGGAAATACATACATAAAATATATACATATATAATATATATGAAAAGACGGAAATAAATGTCAGAAGGAAAAGCTACAAGAATACTATAAAGTGGTAACTTCTAGGCAACAGGATTGGGAGGAGGTTGCAGATGGGTGGGGCAGAGGATTCGTATTTTATAAATAATCCTTTTGGTATTTAAATTTCTAAACACATCAAGAGAGGTAACAAAATTAAATCTGTCAAGTAACATTTTAGTATTAATAAACTTATCAGACCATCTCTTTCAAAAGGACTTTGTTGGAATGAAATCTGGCACTAATTTCTTTTTTTTTTTTTTATAGTTCTTCTGAGGGATGGAGGGAGGCAGGGACAGAGAGAGAGAGACAGAGGGAGAATCCCAAGCAGGCTCTGCACTGTCAGCACAGAGCGGCTCAATCTCACGAACTGTGAGATCATGACCTGAGCCGAAATTAAGTCGGAGGTTTAACCGACTGAGCCGCGCAGGCGCCTGAAGATTTCACTCATTTCTGTTGGCTGGTACTCTTTCTCGGACTCCGTCCTGGGCCCTGTCTTCCCCTGCCCGTCCTTATCTTAATCTACAGTCTCTACCACCCACACCAAGACCCTTCATTACTCTGAATAAACTAATGGCCCCTAAATCCTAACTCCAGCTCAGACCTACAATCTAGTGTGAACTCTGTCACTAACTAGCTCTGTGACCCTGAGGCAGTCACTCCTCTTTGGCCCTCGGCTGCCTGGCCTGTAAAATGAAGTCCTCCGACAAAGTGATCTCGGAGGCCTCCTGTCCACGGGAGTGGTGACAATGGAGACACGTTCCTGTGGGCCAATGTTGATCGACAGTGGAAAGCGGGCTCACGGAGCGTCCGTGCTGGCATTCTGGGATAAGCATGCGTTTCCCAACATTCTAGAACCTCTGGTCCCTAGTTTTGTCCTAAGGCCTGAGCATTTGAAATTGCTGCCCTCTACTGCACAGGATAAGCCTACCAGCAAGGCGACAGGGGCCTTCTGTGACTCCAGGGGGCCTGCCAGGCCCCCAGGCAGGCGGTGACTCACAGGAACAAGCTAGAACGCACTCGGAGAAGAAGGGAGAAGTCAGGCCACAAAAATCTGCTTTAAGCAAATACATTCTGTTCCGGGGCTTCAGCCATGACCTCAGTGTTACCAGCAAGTGTCCCCAGCCCCGCTGACAGCAGGGCACACTGAGCTGGGACACGCGGGGCCAAGGGCTGCTGCCATGTTCCAAAGTCCTGCGACAGCTTCAGAAACAAATCCCCGTGGGGACCCCGCTCTTGGATGGCCTCCGAAATACAGATTCAAGGAGAGAAGGGTGAGGCAAACAGAATTCAAACAGACGCTGGTGCGCAGAGCACCGTGGGCCCTTCCTGGTCTTGTCATTTGCATAGTCTCGTCTCTCTGACACTAGACCGATGTCCAAAGCCACTAGTCTTACCATTTTACTCTCTGTAGCGGTGGAGTTTTGAGCTTCCACCTGCAACCCAAGTCACAAATTGTAGGCTGTGTCTTTTTCTTTCCAACCCCCAAAAGCCTGTTATCAAGATTCCCATTCCATTTCCCAACAGCTCAATAAACGGGAGTGAATAGAATTTAGTGTCCTCGGGCCCTTGCTCTGGGCCTGACCAGGGTCAGGCGCGGCCTGCCAAGGGCACTGCCCCTCAGTTTGTCTTTTATGAGCAGTGGACAGATGTGTGCAGAGAATATGATAAAGGGAGGGAGAAAAGCATGAGAAAAGCTTTTCCACTGAAACAATTATGCTTTTCTAAAGATAGCTCAATTCTGCTCTCAGACGTTGATTAGTTATTCCCAGAACTGCTCATTGGCGTTCTCTGCAACTACACACACACACACTCCTATAGACAGAGGAAACGCGGCCAAGGCTCAGGAACAGTAACTGACTTGAGGCGGGTGTTACATAAACTTGTTGTGACTCCCCACGTCTCACAGCTACCTCAGCGCGGCCCTGGTGACGGTCATCTGGTCCTGACCGTCACCTGGTCTCCCTCTCGGGGTGCTTATGACCCTTCCTGCTTTGAGACAATCTCATACCGAGTTCCTTTCACTTGAATCGTTACTTGTGAAGTTCCCTGGACGCAGCTTCCATTCTCCCTTGACCTTGAGAGCAACACACAGCTATTTCTTTCCCTTTCTCCTTCAAAATCGGAACTTGGTGGATCGAGCATTTTTCAGAACGTCGCTGGGCTCCGGAGGAGGGGTGTCAGGAAGTAGACAACATAGTAATTAAAAGCACAGATTTTTAGAGTCAGATTGATTTGGGATTTTAACCCCTATTGCCATCAACTAAATTATGGAATTAGGGAATTGTAGGTAAGTTATTTGAACTTTCTCTTTAATCAATGGTTTATTTTAAAATGTGTTTTAAAACACAGGAGGGTAAAGTACCTTTTTTTCTTGTGAGGTATAATTTCAAGAGTAAGGGGTGTCTGGGTGGCTCAGTCAGTTAAGCATCTGACTTGATTTCGGCTCAGGTCATGATCTTACAGTTCTTGAGTTCGAGCCCCACATCGGGCTCTGCACTGACAGTGTAGAGCCTGCTTGGATTCTCTCTCTCTTCACCTCTTCCCCACTCACTTGCTCTCTCTCCAACATTAAAAAAAGAGTAAAATGAACTAATCTTAAGCATTCAGCTTGAATTTTTACAAATATACGCACATCTGTAACCACTGCTCATCAAAAGATGGACTATTTTCAGCACTCACCAAGCTCCCCTAACTCAGCAGAAATCCCTTTCAGAGATATTAATATTCTGATCTTTTTCACCAGACTCCTTTTGCTAATTCTTGATCATCATATATAAATGGAATAGTATATTGTACACTCTTTTGTGTCTGAGTTTTTTATTTAAAAAAGTTTTTAATGTTTATTTATTTTTCAGAAAGAGACCAAGCACAAGCAGGGAAGGGGCAGAGAGAGAAGGAGACACGGAATCCAAAGCAAGCTCCAGGCTCTGAGCTGTCAGCACAGAGACTGAGGCAGGGGCTCAAACTCACAAACTGTGAGATCATGACCTGAGCCAAAAGTCAGAGGCTTAACCGACAGAGTCACCCAGGTGCCCTATATCCAACATCTTGCATCCAACATTACTGAGAGGAAATATGGTCAATTTATGTGTAACGTTTTAAGAAGCTGCTAAACCGTTTTCCAACATGATGGCACCATTTTATACTGGCACCAGTCAGTATATAAGAATTGCACATCCTTGCCAACTTTTGGTGTGGTCGGTTCTCTTAATTCTATTGGATGTGTTCTGGTCCCTCGTCGGTACGTTTTCACTTCCATTTCCCTAATAACTGATGATACTCAGCATCTTTTGATGGGCTTACTGGCTATCCACATACCTTCAGTACATCTTCTTCTGTGAAGTATCTGTTCAAACTTTTTGTCCATTTTTAAAAATAGGTTGTTCTCTTTTTATTGAGTTTTGAGAGTTCTTTATGCATCCTGGAAACAAGTCGTTTCCCAGATGTGACTTGCACACGTTCTCTAACAGTCTACGGCTTGTTTTCTCACGCTCTTAACAGGGCCTGTCAATGAACAGAAGTTCTTAGTTTTAATGTATTTTTCGTTTTCTCTTCCATGGATTATGCTTTGGTGCTCTGTAAGAAATTTTGGTCTAACCACAGGTTACAAGATTTTCACCTGTTTTCTTCTAGAAGTTTTATTGGTTTATGATCCATTTTGAGTTAATTTTTACATACAGGACAAAGAATAGATACAAGTTCCCTTTTTTGTCTTTTGATATCTAATTGTTCCAGGATCGTTTTTTAAAAAGACTATTCTTTCTCCACGGAAATGCCTCAGCCCCTTGTTGAAAATCACTTGATATCTATGTGAGAGTCTATTTCTAGCCTCTGTCTTATTGATCTATTTGTCTTCTTGTGATTATTACCACACTATCTTGATTACTGTAGCTTTATAGTAAGTCTTAAAATCAGGCACGAGTCCTCCACCTTTGTTCTTCTTCAAAGTTGTTGAGGCTTTATATTTCCATATGCACTTCAGAACATTCTTATTAATTTCTGCAAAAAGTAAATAAAAGCCTGGTGGGATGGATATTAATTGGGATAAAGTTGAACCTACAGATCTTTTCATGTGTCTGTCAGGCATCTGGATGTCTTCTTTGGAAAATTGTCTATTCATGTCTTTTGCCCACTTCTTCACTGGATTATTTGTTTTTTGGGTGTTGAGAGTAATAAGTTATTTATAGATTTTGGATACTAACCCTTTGTCCGATATGTCATTTGCAAATATCTTCTCCCGTTCTGTCAGTTGCCTTTTAGTTTTGTTGATTGTTTCCTTCACTGTGCAGAAACTTTTAATCATGATGAGGTCCCAGTAGTCCATTTTTGCTTTTATTTCCCTTGCTTCTGGAGATATGTCAAGTAAGAAGTTGCTGTGGCTGAGGTCAAACAGGTTGTTGCCTGTTTTCTCCTCTAGCATTTTGATGACTTCCTATCTTACATTTAGGTCTTTCATCCATTTTGCGTTTATTTTTGTGTATGATGTAACAAAGTGGTCCAGTTTTCCCAGCACCATTTGCTAAAGAGACTGTCTTTTTTCCATTGGATATTCTTTCCTGCTTTGTCAAAGATTTGTTGCCCATAGGTTTGTGGATCCATTTCTGGGGTTTCTAATCTGTTCCACTGATCATTGTCTGTTGTGCAGTCTTGATGATTACAGCTTTGTAATACAGCTTGAAGTCCAGAATTGTGATGCCTCCAGCTTTGGTTTTCTTTTTCAGGATTAATTTGGCTATTCAAAGTCTTTTCTGGTTCCATACACATTTTAGAATGGTTTATTTTAGCTCTGTAAAGAATGCTGGTGTTGTTATTTATATATTTTAACAGTATTTGTTCTTTCAATTCATGATCATGAAATGTTTTTCCATTTCTTTGTTTCTTCTTCAACTTCTTTCAAGCTTTCAGCATACAGATCTTTTCTCTCTTTGGTTAAGTTTATTCCTAGATGTCTAATAGTTTTTGGTGCTACTGTAAATAGGATCAATTCCTTGATTCCTCTTTCTGCTGCTTTATTAATGGTGTATGAAAATGCCACATATTTCTGTACACTGATTTTATATCCTGAGACATTGCTGAATTCATATATCAGTTCTAGCAGTTTTTTGGTAGAGCCTTTCAGGTTTTCCATGTAAAGTATCATGTCATCTTCGAAAGGTGAAAATTTGACATCTTTCTTGCCAATTTGGATGCCTTTTATTTCTTTGTATTGTTTGCTGATGCTAGGGCTTCCGCTACTATGTTGAACAACAGTGGTGAGAGTGGACATCCCTGTGGTCTTCCTGACCTTAGGGGGAAAGCTCTCAGTTTTTCCCGTATCATTAAGGATATTAGCTGTGGGTCTTTCAATATGGGCTTTATGATGTTGAGGCATGTTCCTTCTATCCCTACTTTGAGGTTGTTTTTTTTTTTAATCAAGAATGGATGCTATATTTTGTCAAATGCCTTTTCTGCATCTTATGACAAGATCAATATGGTTCTTAACCTTTCTTTTATTAATGCGGTATATCATGTTGGCTGATTTGCAAATATTGAACCAGGCTTGAAGCCCAGGAATAAATCCCACTTGATCGTGTGAATAATTCTTTTAAGGTACTATTGAATTAGATTTGCTAGTATCTTGTTGAAAATTTTTGCATCTAGGTTCATCAGGGATATTGGCTTTCCATTTTAGTGGAGTTTTGGAATCAAGGTAATGCTGGCTTCATAGAATGAGTTTGGAAGTTTTCCTTCCATTTCTATTTTTTGGAACAGTTTGTGGAGAATAGGCATTAACTCTTCTTTAAATGTCTGGTAGAATTCTCCTGGGAAGCCATCTGGCTTAGGACTCTTTTGGGGAGATTTTTGATTACTGATTCAACTTCTTTGCTGGTTATAGGTATGTTCAAATTGTCTAGTTCTTCCTATTTTAGGTTTGGTAGTGTGTGAATTTCTAGGAATTTATCCATTTCTCCCAGATTGCTCTGTTTGTTGGCATATAATTTTTCATAGTTTCTCTTATAATTGTTCGTATTTCTGTGGTGTTGGTTGTGACCTCTTGTCTTCCATTCATGATTTTATCTACTTGGTTCCTTTCTTCTTTTTGATAAATTTGGGTAGAGATTTATCAATTTTGTTTATTCTTCCAAAGAACTAAAATTTAGTTTCATTGATCTGTTCTACTGGGGTTTGTTTCTATATCATTTCTTTCTGCTCTAATTTTTATTATTTCCCTTCTCCTGCTAACTTTGGTCTTTAATTGCTGCTCCTTTGCTAGAAAAGGAGCAGCAAATAAAGTTAGGTTGTGTATTTGGGACCTTTATTGCCTCTTGAGATAGGCCTGAATTGCAATGTACTTCCCTCTTAGGACTGCCTTTGCTATAATCCAAAGATTTTGGGCTGTCACATTTTCATTTTCTTCCATGTATTTTTTTTTATTTCTACTTTAATTCCCTGGTTAACCCACTCATTCTTTAGTAAGATGTTCCTTCACCTCCATGTATTTGAGGGCTTTCCAAAATTTTTATGGTTGATTTCAAGTTTCATAATGCTGTGACCTGAAAATATGCATACTATGATCTTCATCTTTTTGTACTTGTTGAGGGCTGATTGGTGACCCAGTATGTGATCTATTCTGGAGAACGTTCCATGTGCACTTGAGAACAATGTATATTCTGGTGCTTTTGAATGAAATGTTCTGAATATATCTCTTAAGTCCATCTAGTCCAATGTGTCATTCAAAGCCATTGTTTCCTTGTTTATTTTCTGCTTAGATGCTTTTTCCATTGCTGAAAATCAGGTTTAAAGTCTCCTACTATTATGGTATTATTATAAATGAGTTTGTGTTTGTTATTAATTCACAGAGCTAAAGTAAACCATTCATGGGGGCATTGGAGGTGGGCATTAAATGAAAACAGGATTAGCCAATGTTATTTGTTAGAAACTAAGTAACAGAGGGTTGTTCCTCCACTCTCTATTGTGTATGCTTAAAATTTTTAAAATAAAAAAAGGAAAAAGAAGAAGTCTCTGGATTCAGACTTTGGGTTCAATTTCCAGCTCTGCTGCTAACTAGTTTATGGACTGAACAGTAGAAGTTCATATCTCAAAGAAAAGTAACAAGGACTGAATGAGACAATGCGGATGAAGAGCTTCAAGCCATGCAATGGTTAAGTGCCATCATAAGGTATTAGCCACGTTATCTTTACTTGACGCTCACTACGGTATGTTCATGAGATTTAATCTCTTTGTCACAATCCCCATCAAAATACCACCAGCATCTTTCACAGAGCAAGAACAAACAACCTAAAATTTGTATGGAACCATGAAAGACCCTGAATAGCCAAAGCAATCCTGAAAAAGCAGAGCAAAGCTGGGGGCATCACAATTCCGGATTTCAAGCTGTATCACAAAGCTGTAATCGTCAAGACAATATGGTAGGGGCACAAACACAGACACACAGATCAATGAAACAGAATAGAAAACCCAGAAATGTACCCACAACTGTATGGTTAACTAATCTTTGACAAAGCAAGAAGGAATATTCAATGGAAAAGAGACAGTCTCTTCAAATGGTGTTGGGAAAACTGGACAGCAACATGCAGAAGAGTGAAACTGGACCACTTTCTTATGCCACACACAAAAATAAATTCAAAATGGTTCAAAGTCCTAAATGTAACAGGAAACTATCAAAATCCTAGAGAACACAGGCAGTAACCTCTGTGACCTCAGCCGTAGCAACTTACTAGACACACCTCCTGAGGCAAGGGAAACAAAAGCAAAAATGAACTACTGGGACTTCACCAAAATAAAACCTTCTGCACAGTGAAGGAAACAATCAACAAAACTAAAAGGCAGCCTATAGAATGGGAGAAAATATTCACCCAGTGACATATCAAATAAAGGATTAGCATCCAAAATCTATAAAGAACTTATCAAACTCAACACCCAAAAAATAAATAATCCAGTGAAGAAATGGGCAGAAGACAAGGCTAGACACTTTTGCAAAGAAGACATCCATTAGCTCACAGACACATGAAAAGTTGCTCAACGACACTCATCATCAGGGAAATACAAATCAAAACCACAATGAGCTCCCAGCTCACACCTGTCAGAATGGCCAAAATTAACAACACAAGAAACAACAGGTGTTGACAAGATAGAGAGAAAGGGAAACCGTCTCGCACAGTTGGTAGGAATGAAAACTGGTGCAGCCACACTAGGAAACAATATGGAGGTCCCTCAAAAAGTTAAAAGTAGAATTATCCTACAATCTAGCCATTGCACTACTAGATACTGACCCAAAGGATATAAGAACAGATTTGAAGCGGTACATGCAACCCAATGTTTATAGCAGCATTATCAACAATAGCCAAACTAGGCAGAGAGCCCAAATGTCCATCAACTGATGCGTAAAGATATGGTAATTATGTGTATATACGCTGGCGTGCACACACGCATGCACACACACACACGCACACACACACACACATCAAAAGGAATAAAATCTTGCCATTTGCAACAACGTGGATGGAGCTAGAGTGTATTATGCTAAGGAAAACTGAGTGGGTCAGAGAAAGGCATATGCTGTATGATTTCACTCATATGTGGAATTAAACAAAGAGATGAGCATATGGGAATGGGGAAAAAAAGAAGACCGAGGGAAACAAACCATAAGAGACTCTTAAATACAGAGAACAAACTGAGGGTTGCTCAAGGGGAGGTGGGTGGGGGGATGGGCTAAACGGGTGATGGGTATCAGGAGGGGACTTGCAATGAGCACTGGGTATCGATATAAGTGATAAATCACAGAATTCTCCTCCTGAAACCAATATAGCACTGTATGTTAACTAACTAGAATTTCAGTAAAAAACGTTTATATGACAGCAATAATCATCTTTTTGTCCAATTTCAGACCTTTTAGAAGTATAAACCTAAGGAGAAATTTTAAGCTCTAAAAGGAAATTTATCAAGTCTCATTTCAATCTCATACACGTCACCTAGGTTAGTCTATATTTTGGTGTATAGAGTATGTACAAGTCCTATGTATCATTCTGTAAAACAAAACACAACGAAACACTTCGCCCACTAGAAAAAAATCTGAGAAGGAACACGTTCTGAGAAGTAGAATCACTGAGATAGAAATGAGAGAGCTGATGTGGAAACAGTGAGTCACGCAACTATAATAATAGACTTTCCGTTCTTACGTTGTCTTCTAACTTGGTTCAGAACTTTGAAAACACGATGTCTATATAAACATATTTGGTGTCACCACTGACTCACTGAGCTTTTGGCAAGTCTGAGTCTCTCGTCTATGAGGGGGAGAAATTGAATACTGAGTTCATACACTCCACCGGAGGACTCCTGTTCTTGCAAAAAGGCTTTCTCTCAAAGCGCATTACCTTGAATTCATACCATATATTTGTTCCTACATCCCTCCAAATTAAACCTTATCATACGTCGCCAATGAGAAGGCTCCAAGTAATGGCCAAAGTCTGAGGTAACAGCATATGAAGACCACGTCGCCTCACATTCCAATGGTGCACTGTCCACATTCCGTTATCTGAAGGCATGTCTATAGTCCACGGACTTTACCACAGCCAATGTTGCCTCCAAGTTCTCTCACAGCAGCACCTAACTGGTTAATGTGAATACCCTTGGTTTATTTACCCTTTGAGACTTGACAGAAGATAAAACTTTGTCATAAAATTACTAAGAAGGCACCGTCCAAAAATATATGAAATACAGAAAACCCACCCATAATGCCATCACCTCATCACATCGTTTTACATTTTATTTCTCATTCCGGCTAAACTCCTATTTTTGTTTATTTATTTTTATTTTAGAGAGAGTGAGTGAGCAGGGTAGAGAGGCAGAGTGAAAGGGAGAGAGAGGCTCAAGCAGGTTCCAAGATCAGCACTGAGCCCAATGAGGGGCTCGATCCCAGGACCATGACATCATCAACTAGGCCAAAATCAAGAGCCAGATGCTCAACCTGCTGAGCCACCCAGGCGCCCCTAAACCTCATACCTTTAAACCAAATTATTCCTTACCTTCCTCTTTTCCCCTACTACCCTCACTCTAGCTTTAGGAAAAACTATGAATTGGAGAGGGATAAAATCCAGGAAGCGCCCGATGTGGGTGGTTCTTTCTAGCAGTGTGAGGTCTTTGCAAAACGGAATCTTCCCCGGAATGCGTGGTCCCTGGCTCCACCCACCTTCCCTGTTTGTGCCTCTCTTCTCAAGTGATTTGCTCTTCAGGTGGGGCCTCACTTGTTTGATCTTCAAACACAGAACATATCCACTCTCTTGTTCCCCTCATCCTTCACCGCTGATGTCTAAATTAAGTCTCTACCCACAAGTCAGGGATTCTCATTCCTGGATGCCCTTGAGAATCGTCTAGTGCTTATTTTTATAAATTAGGTGCCCAGGCCTTCTACCAGACTGAGAATCACAATCTCTAGAACTGGAGTTTTTTTAATCTCTCCCAGCGATCCAGAGAATCCAAAGGGTTAAGAACCATTGTCCCGGCGACTGCAAGCGTCCTGGTCTGTCTCTCTAGCTCCATCTTCTCCTCTTACCACCACGGCCACCGTTCCCTCCATCTTTTAAAGAACAAAGCTCACGGAAGACAGATCTGTTTGGTTTCTGGCTTCCCCTACTCTTGCTCTACACACACTGGCCCGTTTCCCCCTGGGGTGTGTTCTTTCTGGTACTGCCCCTGACCTTTTGGTTAGCCTTCTTAGAGCAGTGGTTCCCACACTTTGGCATGCATCGGAATCGCCTGGAGGGCTCGCCAGAACAGAAGTTTGCAAGCCCCACCCTCCAATGCATAATGCAGGGCTTCTGAGAATGTGTGTTTCTAACAAGTTTCCGGGGGACACTGATGTACCCGGTCAGGGGACCACAGTCGGAAAATCACTGTTCCACGTCTGCTCATTAACCTTACAACTTGGACAGCACCTGGCAAGGTGATGTGGCTATGTAACCCCTCCCCCACAATCACCGAGCTCCCATTACTAATCCGTGTCTGAGTCACAATATGGTGATATCAGACAACAAAGCAATAGCTGCCTTGATTTTAAGGCAACTAAATCCAACAGAATCAGAGTTAAATGATTATAGAGCTCGCTATGAGCAAAACACAGTCCTGGTTAGTAAAAACCTGATTTTTCATAAGACATGTTAGCATTATCAAGGTACGTTTTCCTGTGGGAACATACACTTCTGACCCTGATTGGAGAAAGGAATACCCTGCTCTCAGAACGACAGGGCTTGTCACCGAGCAGCTCTGTTCATAATGAAGAACAGTGCGTTCATATGAAACTCCAGTTCATAATGATGAGCTCTACCTCCCACTGACCTTCTTCCGTGCGTTTTAGTACTAAATCATCTCTGCGTTAGTTGAGGGGGGTTACTCTTAGTCCCCGAACCAGAATGCAAGCCGGGTAGGTAAGGAGAGGGCTCTGTGCTTTGATCCCAGGTAGGTGCCGGGCACGGGATAGGCACCCAGCCCTCACTGACTGACTTACTCCATCGCTTCCCAACATGCCTTCACCTCACTGGGGCTCTCTGGGGGGAGGCGGGGCCCGAACTGCAGAAGCAAGTCTTGGCCAGCAGGAAACGAGACTTCCAAGTCAACTGAAGGACTTGTGTCTTAGTCCCTTCTCTTGGATTATACATTTGTCCTGGCTTCGTCTTACCTGGGTAACTGAGCTCTGTCTGTCCCGTGTCGACTCACCAGGAGGAAACACCACAAACCGTAAGCTGGGGTTAGCGATAAGCCCACGGTGTTACCAATAACAGCCCAAACTGGGGAAAAGAAGGGCTAGAAATTGAAAATAAAGTTCTTTTTGTTCATTTGTTCATCTTCCTTAGGTGCTCAGCCTATAGATATCCCTAGTAATTCCTTTCTAGATATCAAAACTGCATCAATTCCAAGCAGCAAGAGGGGAACTGGGTAACAAAAATCAAATATGCAAATAACACACTTTCTTAGACTTATATGTTCATGTGTGACTGTCAGTAGTTACTAACACATCTGCAAGGCAGATTTCAACGAATCTCAAAGTGATTATTAACTCTCGTGTGAATTCTACCACACCGTTGCCAAATGATTCTAATTCATATTTTTATAACCTTTTTACCCAATTTTGTATTTTCTGAATGAGAACAATTATTTGCCAAGGACTCGTGAAGGTGCCTTATGCGGCCACTGCGTAATGTCGCGGCTCAGCGGCTCCCAGACTCTTTGCCGCACTGGGCCCAGTGTCCCTCAGCCGCCACTGCCCCCACGCTGCCCATCCCGTTCCTGGAGTTGGCCACCTGCGCCTAATGGTGGGGAGAGAGGAAACCGCGAATGAGGGTCCAGGAACAAGGAAAGGAAGCGTACCGGTCAGGTGCTCACACTGCGCAGTCCTCACTATCCATGCGGAGTTTGTTCTGACGGAGAACTCAAACCTCACAAACCTGAGAAATGAAATGGATAACAAGAGCAAAACTGGGCTGTTATTGAGAGGAAAGAAAAAAATATGCGAGACACACTATCTAGGCCTTAGCACAAAAAATAAATTTAAATAGATATAAATATTAGGTACTTTATAGGACTGAGTTGGCTCAGTCAGTTGAGCATCCAACTTCGGCTCAGGTCATGATCTCACAGTCTGTGAGTTCGAGCCCCACACAGGGCTCTGTGCTGACAGCTCAGAGCCTGGAGCCTGCTGCAGATTCTGTGTCTCCTTCTCTCTCTGCCCCTCCCCCACTCACACTCTCTTTCTCAAAAATAAATATTTTTTTTAAATGTGTATTACATACTTTTTAAAAAAATGAACCTTAAAACTTCTACTTTTAGCGAAAAGATCCACCTATAACTTTCCATCTTGTGACAATTTGTCAGTGAAAGATAAAATTTATGAATTTCTTCCCTAGACATAATTTTTAGAATTTTTCATTTATCCAAGATGTTAAATTTTATGCTTTGGTCAATACTTAAATGCTCTATAAAATGCATTTATAAAGCTCAAGATTTTCATGTAAACTCCATTTTACACCTAGAGAATGGTTCCTTTTTTATCTTTTTTTAAATTTATTTATTTTTGAGAAAGAGAGAAAGAAAAAGAGAGAGAGGGGGAGATGATGGGGGAGGGGCAGAGGAAGAGGGGGACAGAGAATCCAAACCAGACTGCACACTGCAAACTTTGACTCCAACTCACCAACTATGAGATCATGTAACCTGAGCTCAAGTCAGACACTTGACCGACTGAGCTGCCCCGGCTCCCCAAGCACCCTTCCTACTGACGAGGAACGACGGCCCGGATCTTCCTCTGTGTGCTGTTCGCATCCTCTAGATGGAGAAGAAAACCTGCCGTGTTAGTGATCCACTAGCCTGGGGAAAGGCCAGAACGGCGTTCTTCTGAATTCCTAAGTGCCACCACATATTGGGGTGAAAGAGAATACACCAGCGATGTGACACAAGGTTCCCCACCTTCACCGTACTGACGTCACGGGCCAGATCGTTCTCCGCCGTAGGAGGCCCCCGTGGGCGCTGCGCATTTAGCAACATCCCTGTCTCTCTAGTTCACCCCAGGCCGGCGCCACCGTCCTGCCCTCCCAGAGGTGACACTGCCAAAGCCCCTCGCCAGCGTCAGACCGTCTCTGGTTCAGAGCCCTTCTTATAAAGTGACAGGAGAATGAAGTCCAAAGACAGAGGCTCATTTAAAAACAGATGCTGCGGGGCGCCTGGGGGGCTCAGTCAGTTAACTGTCAGACTCCCAATTTTCCACTCAGGTCATGATCTCATGGGTTCGGGACTTTGAGCCCCATGTCGGGCTCTGTGCTGACAGCGTGGAGCCTGCTTGGGATCCTCCCTCTCCCCCTCTCTCTCTCAAAATAAATAAAAAAACTTAAAAAAAAAAAAAGTAAAAACCATGAGGCTGCAATTTCCTGGAAGTGCCGATTTGGTTTTTGCATTATCACAAAGTTTCTCCCAAGTTTCATGTTTTCCTATTAAAATAACTTCCTCAAGGTACAAAGGACACTCCAGAGACAGGAAGAAGAGTTTATTTGACTGTCCAATTATTTTATTAAAAAATTTAATTTCTGATAAAATAAAACAGACTTTTAGTGCCATAGAAACCTTCCGACACACACGAGGACACATCGTTCCTATGTACAGCGTCGCAAACACGTGTCTCCGGCTCCAAGCGCAGTGATGTCGAACACCCGCCCGCACCCAAGCCGTGGGGAGTTTCCGGGTTGGCCACTGTCTTCCTCGGCTTGGAAAACAAAGTATACAATTGAAAAATATAAATAAGACCTTCAAGGAGTTGAGAATCATAAAAATGCTTTCCGAAGTCCAGTCATCTGCATCTTGGGGAACATTCGGGAGGCGTGAGGGCTCAACAGGCCAAGTGAAACCCTGTGGAGGTGCACAGGCGAGTCTGCCAGGAGAGGCCCGAGGTTCACAGTTGGTCTCTCAAAAACAAAAGCTATTCTTACTGCGGCGGAACGTGGCTTCCGGTTCACAGGCCATTCTTCACCAGCTCGTGGACTCCATTCTCATCAATGATTAAAGGCGCATGGAACTCTTTATCCGCCACGTAACTTTCTATTCCCTGAAAGAAGGGTTGAAAGGAAATGGTTAGAAAATTGGTGGGCACTACTCGGCCAATGCAGGACGCTGTGACTGCACTAAAGATTTAAAGCATGAACGCCGGGGTGGCTCAGTCAGTTAAGCGTCCGACTCTGGCTCAGGTCATGATCTCATGATTCGTGGGTTGGAGCCCCGCATTGGATTCTGTGCTGACAGCTCAACAGGCCTAGAGCCTGTTTCAGATTCTGTGTCTCCCTCTCTCTGCCCCTCCCTTGTTCACATTTGGTCTCTCTCAGTCTCAAAAATAAACAAACATGAAAAAACTTTTAATACAATAAAATAAAGCATACATGCCAAAAAGTCGGGTTGAGATGCAGAATTTAAATATTTTTCATGTTTATTTTTGAGAGAGAGAGAGTGAAAAAGCACACACGTGTGAGTGGGGAGGGGCAGAGAGAGAGGGAGACACAGAATCGGAAGCAGGCTCCAGGCTCTGAGCTAGCTGTCAGCACAGAGCCCAACATGAGGCTCGAACTCACGAACCCTGAGATCATGACCTGAGCCGAAGCCGGACGCTTAACTGACAAATCACCCAGGCACCCTGAGATGCAGAATTTAAAGGTGGATAAAAATCTATTTAGTATACTTTTTAAACTGGGCTTAATGGGAAGCATAAAACAAACAACAAAGAAAGGAAAATTATTCTGATTATATAATTTCTACAGTTAATAAGATGTTAGTCATTCTTCCTACCCTCATGCCCAACACAGTTAACTTTCTCGGCAGCGTGACTGTCTCTGATGCCGGAACGACGCAGGGGCTCTCCAGAAAAAATACCTCATGTTAGAGGAGTAGGAACCCCTGCGTCCCCCAGTCCTGAAAGTGAGAGTGCTAAGTGTGTGAACCACATAACCCTTTGAGGGGAAAAATACACTGCATCCTACAAAGCCAGACAGCCCATAATACAGAGACAATCTGGCGGTGGCGGGGGGCGAGGAGGGCACAGTGGGTGAAGGGGAGCGGCAGGTGGAGGCCCCCAGCTGTGGAATAAGTCATGGGGGGGGACAGGCGCAGCCTGGGGGACACAGCCAATGGCCCGTCAGTAGCACTACAGGGTGACAGGTGGTGGCTACAGCCCGTGAGCACCGCGGGCCGCACAGACTTGTGGACTCACAAGTTGTGCACCTGAAAGCGACGCAACACTGGGTGTCAACTATATTAAATTTAAAAGAAAAAAAAATCTAGATGGCTTATCTAAAAAACAAAGCCAACTTTTCTGGAAGACCACTGCATTTCAATGTGTAAATGAAATGGACTGAATATTAAATATTCTGTCTATGGGAACTAACCCAATTGTGGGACAGACGCAAAGCCGTAACCGGAATTTTCAAAGGGAAGAACTGGAAACAAACGCAACCTCTTTTCTCAATCCCAGGATGAGGAGGGCAGAACAGTATCAGAATCAGAGGTGTCTGGGTGGCTCAGCTGGTTAAGCATCCAACTTCTACTCAGGGCATGATCTCGCGGTTCATGAGTTCAAGCCCTGCATCGGGCTGGCTGCTCTCAGCACGGAGCCCACTTCCGATCCTCTGTCCCCCTCTCTGTGCACCTCCCCCACTTGCCCAATGCTCTCGATCTCAAAAATAAGTAAATATTTTTTTTAATTAAAATAAAAGCAGTATCAGAATCCTACTTTTAAAAGGGCAGGGAAAAAAAGCAAAATCAGACTTACCTCTCCAGCATAGGAGATTAGAGGAGAGATTTCACACTGAATTGGTACATCATTGGCGTCCTTCAAGCTAAGGAAAGAAAGCAGACATGTTACAGGTTTTGCTTCTCAATGTTACTGCCAAAGCGGAAGTACAGACCCCCCCTTTCCTCGGAGAAGCTTGCGGAAACCCAACTCTCCCTTTAACAAACAAAAGGCTCTGTCCTGACAGCCACCAGACTCCCTGAGGGTGAAGCTAACGGGAACCCATCACGGTCTGGACGACACCAGGCAGGGCCAGTAACTACCCGCCGGCCTTCAAAGTGCTGCGCCAACATCGTTACACGCATCCGCTAGCGCACAGCGCGTGTTTTATCATTGCTAAGTCTTACTGTGACAAAGAAGGGGCTATTTAGAGAATACCCACTGCTAAGTACTTTGAATCCTTCATATTTCACCTTAGCCCTTGCCTTGACCTTGAGAGTTAAGCACTAACAGGGACAAACATTCTGGAGCTGTGCCGTCCAGATACACTGGCCACCAGCCACATGGAGTTACTTCGACTTACATTTAAATTTTTTCAATTAACTAAAATTCTAAAATTCAGTTCCTCGGTCACAAAAACCACATTTCAAGTGCTCAGTAGCTGTGAATGTCTAATAACTGCCCGATCGGACGGCAAAATGTAGAGCATTCCCTCCACCACAGAAAGTTCTGCAGGAAGAGCGCTGTTCTAAAGGTCAGTTACTTCCCCGGACACGTTTTCTGCACAATCCAAACCTCCTGGATGAGCTAAGCTGATTTATTCAATGTTTCAAAGTGTTTCTTTGCTACTCTGACCAAAGTCTCTCTTGGAAGAGCTAAGGCAGAATGCAACCCAAGCAAAGACAAGGTCAAAGTCACCATTTGCTTCCTCTAGGTCACATTCTAACATATACAGCCACTCACAGCCACCAGATCCTGAGTTGTTAAGTTTCTAAATTTTTTAATATAAAAGTCAGTAAGTAGTATTTTTAATACTGCTTGAAGGCATGAGACCTCTAGGTTTTTCCACCGATAAGATAGAGAGCACACAAAAACTAGTCTTTTACAGCCTCGAATGGTAGCTCTCCTGTGTTTTCCCAAGTATGTATCTGAAGCTTTCGTGGGTGGAGTCAATAAAATCACAGGGCGGTGCCCACGCTTCCTCCTCTATCAGACCATGTGGAGGCCCCTGGGGGGCTCAGTCAGCGGAGCGTCCAGCCTCAGCTCAGGTCATGATCTCGCAGTCGGGGGGGTTTGGGTCCCACATCCGGCTCGCTGCTGTCAGCCTGTCAGCACAGAGCCCGCTCGGGATCCGCTGTCCCCATCTCTCTCTGCTCCTCCCCCACTGGGGAGCTCTCAAAAGTAAATATCAAAAATAAACAAACAACCACGTAGCTTGAGTTCAAGATGTTCTAGATCCTTCTCCAACTTGTCCTGCTACTTTCTACTCAAACCACTCAGTGGCACGTGCTTGGGATTATTCCCGGTCATTCTCAAGTACGGCCAAATAAAAATCTGGACTATCTAAATTATACCCATCCTCCAAGATTCAGAGCAAGCCCTAACTTTCCTTTGCTCTATCTAATAGCAATTACTTTCATTTATTTATTTATGCAAAAAAAATTTTTTGATTGGTATGTGCCAGGCCACTGCCCCCACAATAATAAAAATTATTACTTATGTCATACATTTCACACATCCACACGCACTGCCTGACGACATTACCTAACCTTTACGCATCCTGCCCTGCCAGGAGGCCGTGAGCAAGGACTCTTCATTCTCGCGTCAGCTACGGCAGCGCCGCAGGTCTGGAGCAGGCCTGCCCCTCTTCGCCAGCTGAATGAATACATGAACCATGGAGGTAGAGGCCGACGGACCAACTTGGAGAAAAGACGAATGAGAAGATGGGGCACACGTCTACCCAGGTCTGCGTCAGATTCTACCAAGAGAGCTCAGACACCTGGCCCGACCCTCTGGGGCAGCTTGGAGTCACATGAAACTCACCGGAAAAGCAAGGACCCGCCTCGCTGAGAAGACACACACAACAGCCCAGCCCCCCATAACCGGAGAGGAATCCGGGGGGGCGCGATCGGAAGTGGTTTTGAACCCAAGGAACACAGAGCTGACCTAAAAATAACTCCACTTCGTGCACCACAGAGATACCTCAAGAAACGATTAAAACACATTTTGAAAATGAGGAAGGTCACTTTTAAGGTAGCTGGACGCCCAGAGGAAGAAAGACAGAGGCTCCCGTCACCAAATGCAAAATCGCACATCAGCAACTCACAGCCGTGACAGTGCTGTCCCCCGATTCTCTGGCCAAGCGCACTCTGGGTGACTAACTGCTCCGCAGGCGTTAAGATGAAAAATGAAAGTAATGTCACGTGGTCAAAACTCTGCACCCGCCCCCATTCTTTCAGCGTGTCTCCCGCTGCTGCCTTTTACACAAAGTACTTCCTCCTCCTCTCTCGCTTTCAAGGAACCTTTTTCTACTCCCTGGGGACATCCTTTAGCGATAAGGATTTCAGCGGGCACGATTTTATTTCTAAGTCCAGGATCTCTCGTGGGGCCCAACTTTGGTTTCAGTTTAATTATTCTACAAATGGCTAAAATGACATCATTGGGGAGAAAAGTACTAAATAAAAGAACCCAAACAGGAACTAATGTTTAAGTTATTATGTACAACTGAGGTAGCTGGATGCGGACTTCTGCTGTATCATTAAGACACTATTTCACTTCTGAGGTTAAACGCTGTGGCTCAGGGCACCTGGGTGGCTCGCTCAGTTCAGCCTCTGACTTCGGTGCAGGTCTCGATCTCTCAGCTCATGAGTCTGAGCCCCGCATCAGGCTCTCCGCTCCCAGCACGGAGCCTGCTTCAACTCCTGTCTCCCTCTCTCTCTCTGCCCCTCTCGCATGGGTTCTCTCTCTCTCTCAAAAAATAAACAAACATTAAAAAAAAAAAAGGCTGTAGCTCAGTAAGAAAGATATTTTGGGTCAAAAATCCATTTCTTAAATTATAAAAGCACCTTGCTTCCACATTTTAAAAATGGTGGATGGGGGAGCGCCTAGGTGGCTCAGTCGGTTGAGCGTCTGACTTCGGCTCAGATCATGATCTCACGGTTCGTGGGTTTGAGCCCCACGTCGGGCTCTGTGCTGACAGCTCGGAGCCT
This sequence comes from Helogale parvula, assembly GCA_004023845.1. Classification (NCBI taxonomy): domain Eukaryota; kingdom Metazoa; phylum Chordata; class Mammalia; order Carnivora; family Herpestidae; genus Helogale; species Helogale parvula. Next base: position 195,909 of record PJEM01000528.1, on the reverse strand, counting down.
GGAGCCTGCTTCAGATTCTGTGTCTCCCTCTCTCTCTGACCCTCTCCTATTCGCGCTGTCTCTATCAAAAATAAACAAAAATCATTAAAAAAAAATTTTTTTTAAATGGTGGACGGGACAGAAAATAACAAAGTGTTCCACATCCTGGTTCGCAAAGGCAAGACGGGCAACATTCGCCCAAGGTTCCTGTAAGAAACTAGCCGAATCTGTGAGTACCCTTCCTTGTCACGGACAAGGAGACACCGACTCTGACAGGGACCTCTCTCTGTAGGGAAAAGGTGAGTGACATAGACAGAAAAATAAAAAACTTTTTTAATTCACAAGGACAAAAATGACACGCTGTGACTCTCCTTCTGAGAGAACTCCCGTCTCCAGCTCCTCTGCCCCGACACGTTTCCCAAATTACCTCCAACACTTAAAAATTCAAACTAACCCCAGTCACTTTTCAAATGTAGCGAGAGCATCAGGCCGTCTCTTTAGCTGTAAGAATAATGGCTTTTCCAAACTCTGTCAACACCCAAATGAGAGCGGGTACGTGTTACTTCTGGCTAAAAACTATCTGCCATCAGACAAGAAGCCTCCTTCTTTGGGTGCAGGGTAAGGACTGACTGGAATTAACCCACAGAAGGGAGCTGTCGGTGCGAGGCGAGAACCGTCTTCACGAGAGGAGCCACCAGACACGCCGGAGGCGGTCAGCCCCTACACTGAGCGCGCATCTCCCATTCAGCGAGACCCCTCTTCAGAATGCTCTTTCTCCCTGCTTAGGCTGGCCTCTGGCTCGACTTGCTCTCCGGGGCTATCACCTGCCCGAGACCTTCCCCGTCACTAGTAAGTGTGTCACTGCAGGCTCACACGCCCACGGTCGGGTTCTTTAGTAAAGCATGCTCCCCGTTTCCAGCATGCATGGAGACTCTGAGTTAGTGCCATCCCAACAGACACCTGCCACCGGCTAAGCACAGGACGCCCCGCCACAGCTCGACCATCCACCCGCCCGGGCGGCCAGAGGCAGAGCACTAAGCTACGAAGGCCAGTTAGTAGGAGGGAAGCGCGGCCCCGTCACCATGCGCCGCGGGCGGCCTGGGATATTTACTTGAGGTTGGCAGCAGCCGTGGCGGTCTCTGACTTGCCATGTGTAGCACTGCTATGTAGGAATAAATAAGCATTAATGGGGATGGAGAACAAATCACACAGAAACAATGATGTGGAAATGCAAAACACACTTGGCGGGAAGGCATGTATTTATGGTGACGTATAAACTTGGCAAAGGAAATCGGAAGGGGTAAAAAAACAAACAAAAAAAAATGAACTCCACAGCCAGCGATGAGGCACGAAGGACAACCTGACAGGCCAAGGGCAAACCTGTTGATGGGACAGAGTCTGAACTCGGCTCGGGCTGCGATGCAGCTCAGGCGCCTGCCTGTAAAGCAGGCTCCGGACCGTCAGCTGCTGGATGTTCTAACGGCCCCAAGGCATCACCTATCACTTCTGAGCACAGCCGGCCATTCAGCCTTCAAGAACCTAAGTTACATGGCAGACTGTTCTTTACGCGAGCGCATAAAGAGCAAATGATTTTGAAGGCGGTAACTCTAGGCGCCAGTGAAGGTGTTATCACAGAACACAAGAGTCAGCTTAAAAGCGCTTTCTCTTAGACCTCAACAGCTAGAAGTGCCTTCTTGTTTTTTTTAACTTTTAAAATCCCAAAGCATTTCTAAAGTCTGAGAATCAGCAGATGCCAGTGCCATTCCCTTCCCAGCGCCTCCCCCGGTGACCGTGAAGGAGCTGCGGTCCCAAGGGTCGTAGGCCCGCATCTCCCAGGTCGCAGGCGGGCGGGTCTCTGGCAGGGAGTGGGGGCCGGGGTATCACAGATGGCACTGGGAGTGAGGCCCCGGGCACATGAGCGGCAACAAGCAGTGTCTCACGGCGCAGCACGCCCCCCAGCGGGCTCTGCCCACGCGGCACACTGGCTGGACTCCCTGCCGACCGCCCTTCACCGAGAGTCCTACACGGACACGGTGGACGCGTGTCCGAAGCGAGAGATTCAGAAGCAATTCCTCTTCACAGGGAAGAAAAGCGATCACTCTCTACGCAGAGGGCAAAAGCGGCCGTGTGAAACCCACTGGAGCAGCTGCCCCGCCGACGCTCTGCGATCCGAACAAAGATCTGGGACGGCGACAGAGGGGTGGAGACAGGTCCAGGAAGCGTCCGCGCACAGAGACCAGACACTGACTTACCGGGGAATGGCCGGGAGGCGAGAGCCGTTTTCGTCGACGAAGTGGCCCCCAGCGTTGAGGACCCAGCAGTGGTGAAGGGACAGCAGGGCGTGCCGCGCGGTCGTAGGGTTGTCCTTCCCGTTCTGACTGTCCGCGTTCTTGAGCGGGGAAAACTCATCTTCACGCAGCACCTCATACACCACAAACTTCCTGCGGTGGAGCCACACAGGAGCCCCTTTATCACCAGGTTTGAAACCGCAAACGCAGCTCTGAGCCGTGTCTACGCAGCTGAGCCCTGGCCCTCGACAACAGCCAACCTCAACCCAGGTTCAGACGGACGCGGAAAGAAATCATGCTCGTCCCCAGACTAAAGCTGGGATTCTGTTCTCCAGTGCAAAATGAGAACTTGTTTCTCACACCAAACTGTAAAACACTTCATCTTAAGTCAGAAAGGTCAGAAATCTTAATGCAAAACCCCATTCGTGTCTGTTCTGGGGGTGGGGGAGGGGAGGAGGCAAAAAGGGATGACTCAGGAGAGCACAGGGGAAGAGGAGTCTTACACAGCTCATCCGTCTTCTGCATTTTTACGCTGGCCAAATTCTGAGCCACCCACCTCAACCTCGCACGGGATCTCCGATGGAGAGCTAGAGGACCGAATGTCACCTTCTCTGAAACACGTCCTTAGAGGTAAGACAGTGGCCCACACACAATGTGGGCCACTTCTCTAGCTCAACCTTTTGAGTCCCTTAGGCAAAGTAAGTGACAATTTTAACAAAATTTAACAATTTTGCAGGAGAGGTGGACGATGGACTACCTGGTGTAAAGAACACAGGCTCACGGGCGACTCAACCCGTCGGGCTGGTGGTTTCACATCAGAGGACGAAAATGAATCTAGACGGACGCCCACAGTCCAAACGCCACACCCCACATACACGCTCCCGAGGGTTTGCTAAAAGCAGTGATGGAGCGACACTGACACAGGAAAAGCAACATTTCCAGGCCTGTAGCTACTCTGCTCAAAACGTACTTTGCAAACTGGAAGATGTCAAAGACGAATTTTTCCATCTTTATTCCATTTGGTTTGTCCGGCTTAATTAACTGCCCCTGGGAATCCACGTACGGGATCTTCTTCTGAGCCACATGGTGCTGCAACTGAGGTTCGTAAATACTGAGGAGGAAAAAGAAAAAGAACAAAAAGAGAGATAATCACTTTGCGAAGGTAAAATGCCAGAAGAATCTGGTAATCACCCTCAGGCACACGTGCATCCACGACCCTTGCTTGGACGGTCCAAGTGAAGTGCAGGGGTGAAGCTTGGGCTCATATTTAAACAGTAAACGGACAGACTCCCCTGTGCCCCTCGCTAATTTTAAAAGAATCCGAAAGCCATCTCCTCGTTAAAGAACACACACCACCCGGCTCACACCAGTTCTCTCCCACATCTTCCGTGTCTTCCAAAACAGGTTCTGCTCTTTGCCCCCACCTTTCCCAACCGAGAGCCCCCAGGGTGTGGGACGGGAAGGTGAGGATTCACGGTTACGATAGACGAATTACTGACACAGCTACGAACAGCAGAGTGGGACGGGAGAGACTCCGGAACCGGAGTCCACACCCTAGAGTAAAGCTACGTAACTTCTTGAAACGTAAGCCATCGCCATGAATGTCTGGACGCCATCAGGTGAAGAAGCAGGTGGGGAGGCTGTCCTCCCCTCCACAGAGCGGCGGTTAAAGTAGCTGTTACTTTATGCCTTTGCCCCACATGCTGACCTCCACCCAGACCTCGGGCTCTTTTTCCTTTACTGGTTCCGAAATGCCCTCTGGGAGCCAGCTGCCCTTGTGGGGGCGGCCTTCCAAAGCTACCGATGACCCGCATCTAGCAGCAGAAATTGTGCTTCGGTGGACGCAGGGAAGACGGGTTCCCACCGGTCTGCACCCTATCACGTGAAAGCAACAGCGCGAGAGAAATTTCCCCTCGATAAAGGTGATCCTCGGGGGAGATGAACCTGCAGAATACGGACTTGGGCGGCCGCCCCCTTCTCAAGTGACCTAGTTCCTGATTAACGGCAGAAGACGACCCTTTGTACGCCTGCGTCTTGCTCGTACTTGACGACGTCTCTCAGGAACGGCACGGTGAAGAAGTGGTTGGCGATGTTGCCTGCGTTGAACAGCAGTCGCCCGTCGGAGCTGCGCTTCTGGGCCGTCGCCAGGGAGATCTCGCTGTATTCCACCACCTGGTAGACGCCGTCCACCCGGCAGACCACGCCCACGGGCTCCGTAGGGTTCGTTTTCTCTACCACCTGCCCAGAGAAAGACAGCAAGCAGGGAAAGAAATATACTCAAAGGCTACGCTGGAGATCTGCCACGTGCAAAAGCCACGTCTACGGCTTTGCTTGTATGGTCTTTAAGTCAGAAGGAAGCTTGAACTGCAGACAGCCACCAACCACCTTCGTGTTCTCTGACAGACGACTGTCCAATCGGAAATGAAGTCAATGGTCTCCTTCCTGTTTATCACCTCACTGAACCGCCGCACAGAAATGCCGTCACACACACAGAGCCCACAGGAAATCACACTTGACTGGGAATCACTAAATAAGGAGTCTGCTTCCCCCCAAAAACCTTATTTTAATTAATTTATCCTTAACAACACTCAACTACTTTGAGAATCAATGAAATGAAATTTCTCTGATATTCATTCACACAAAAATAAGGCGTTTTGTCTCTCATCTATACTGCCTGAATCATTATTTCATTTGAAGATGGTGCTTCTTTCGTTTTCATTCATGAATACAGAGCGTTCCTCGTTTTCCCAGGACTCGGCGTGGAGGCAGGGGCACTAGGGCAGGCGGGTCGCTGGGATCCGCTCCAACTTCAATCAGAAAAGCCCATCCGAAATTTGTCTGTTTTGCATGTTAGACTTTGTTTGAAGTTGATTCTACGTCTTTAAAAAAGTTTGAAAACCCATGATTTAATCATCTGTCACTGGCTCTAGGGGGAGCTGAAAGGTATACGCCAAAATCACAGGGAAATGTAGATTATGTAATCTAAAAAAAACCAACCAAAAAACTCACAAGTGGTTCTGATACCCCCTCACCCTAACCCAACACATCCCTGACCTAAATTAAGTGTTCAGAAGGAAATTACAGAAGAACGGCGTGCACCACACTGAATAAAATCAAGACTCAGAGGAGCTGAATACCAAGCAGAAGAATCAAACAGCAGGGAGTATTTAAAGATACTGCTGTCTGCCCTGGTCGACTAACATGCTTAACCCAGCACGCTCTGGAGTCGTTTGAAAAATCTGTCCCCAGACTGAAAAGTCCATCCTAAGCTACATGAAACCGTATCTGAAATGAAAGCTTTTCCTCCGCAATTGACTTCTTAAAATAAACCCGGCCAGCGGCATCCTGTCCAGACAACGGACGCCACCGCTGAGGACCTGGTTTACACGGCAAGTAGCAGGACTGGCGGGGGGCCGAGCTCGGTGAGGCAGGGCTACCTGGGATGGAAGTCCGCTGTGTGGTCTCACTGTCCGCCACCCGGAAGGGGCACACCGTTCAGTGAAAAGGAACTTGCTACCAAGGAAGTGGATTAAACTGGGGGAAACATACAAGAAAATGATGGCCATCAATCACAGGCCTATTTGCAATTCTCGACCATCAAGCCCTCAGCCCTCACCACCTCCACAGTGAGGGGGGCGTTCACTAGACACGAAATTTGGAATTGAGTCCGCGCTCTCCCATCTACACGCGCACACGATTTTCCAGTCACTTCCATAACCCCTACTCCTGACAGCCACAGAAAGGAACCTGAGCATGCTCACACTGCACAGTTCCCACGTGTGCATCCGTCAGTGAAAAATGTACCTCTAGGACAACCCTGCCCCTCCAGATGTTATCAAGGTCTAGATCACAGAAGAAAGCATCTGTAAGCGAGAAGTCAGTCTGCCTTACGCAGAAAAGTTACACGGCACAAAATTAAGAGGTTTGCTTGATTTTCTCCAAGGTAAATCCTGAAAAGCGGAGTTCAAAGCACCACGTCAAGCTCAAACTTACCGTAATTGCTCTTCGGACTGACTTTCGATTAACAACTGGTCCTGCCCTGGGCGCCTGGGGGGCTCAGTGGGTGGAGCTCAGGTCATGATCTCATGGTTGGTGAGTTTGAGCCCCGCATCAGGCTCTGTGCCGCCAGCTCAGAGCCTGGAGCCTGCTTCAGATTCTGTGTCTCCCTCTATCTCTCTGTGTCTCCTCTGCTCACATCTGACTCTCAAAAATAAACATCAAAAAAAAATTTTTTTTTAAAAACAACAGTGGTCCCTGCCCTCTTAGCTCTGTCCTGAGAACCGCTGCTCCGCTAGAAGTCTCTTCTCGAGCCTCTAACTCCATGAAGAACACAAAGTTCCTCAGTTCACAGACAGAAGCCTTTTAAAGAAGTAGGGAAAAGAATTCTACTATTGCACTATGAATAACTCCTAACTCAGGTGTTCTTAAAAATGTGTTGATATCTTGGTTTTTCAACTAAAATAAAGAGGGAGGGAGAGCAGATTACATAAACGGTTTCTACCGTTTCTAAAAGCCTTTAACACATACTGGTCTTGTGACAACTTGGCTCCGTCTGATTACGTCTTCGCTCACTGACTGGCTTCTGTGTTATGTGCCAGGTGCGGAACTGAGCAGGAAGACGGAGAATCCCGGAGGACCCACAGGTAGTGGTGTGGCCGGACAGGTTACACTTGAATCTCTGTGTGACCGTATACTCACAAACGGTAGCACATCTACTTTCAAGTTTGTTAGGCCGTCAGCAAAAAAAATGCAATCAAGCTAAAGAGTTTGGTTTTATAATGTGAAAAAAATACTAGAACTAGGAGTTGGGACACATGAATTCTAATCCTGCTCCCGTTAACGGGATGAAGGGCCTTGAGCCTGGAACTCTCTCACAACTGGAACTCTGGGTGCTCCTTTCTGAGATCACACGGGTTGACGACATGATCTCTGAGGTTCTTTCCAGGTTCACTGCTTGGATCATACAGAATTTAAAACTGACTTGAAGCTCAGAGCAGTACAATTAAAGTTTCTGTTTTAGAAGGAAGAGTGACACCAAGCGGAGCGAAGTCAGAAATACAGTCTAGTTTGTTTTTTTTTGACTCAGCTACTTAAAATGCCCTGTTTCAATTATAATCTAATAACCACTTACAATACAGCACAGATGCAGAGTATTAGAATGGAGAGAGGTCTTAAGTAACGAAATCAACTTTTTATTTTCAGAGTCAAGAAGAGTCCTACTGTGTCTGCCTGCTGGTTTAATCTCTCAAAGCCTGCACTGGTGAGTCTACAACTTCGGCTTTTATGACTTTCCATTAGATTTACAGATCGATTTTAAGCGAAAAGACATCTTTATAATAGAAAGCCTCCAACCACGGCTTTGGTATGCTTTTCGTGGTATGCTTTTTAAATCCAAATATTTCAAATTTATATCTAGTCTACTTTGGGTCAGAAGCCTGTATTCTATGGTTTTTGCTTTTGGCAGAAAGGTCTTCCCTTCATGCCACTATTTTTTTCTTCTAACATCTTTATGGGCTTTTTTTATATTTAACTTTGTAATCCATTTGAAATTGATTTTGGCATGAGCCAGTTATCTCCTTCATTTCCCCCACCGACTTGAAAATGCCATGGGTTTACATAGAGCGTTTTTTTTTCCTATTTATTTATTTATTTATAAATGTTAATTTATTATGGAAAAACAGAGCATGAGCAGGGAAGGGGCAGAGAGAGAGGGAGACACAGAATCCAAAGCAGCTCCAGGCGCTGAGCTGTCAGCCCAAGCCCAACGTGGGGCTCGAACTCACGAACCACGAGATCATGACCTGAGCTGAATTCGGACACTGGGCTAACTGACCCACCCAGGCGCCCCTACATAGATCAAATGTTCTTCCATGTATGTGGGTTGATTTCTGACTGCTCTATTCTGTTCCATCAACCTGTCATTCTACTCCGGTTTCAACACTACCTCCTATTTTTTATTTACAACCCATTTTAACAGCTGGTAGACTGTCTCCAACCCTCCTCCCTCCTTCTCACCTTTTCTCACCATTTTCTTGGCCATCTTTACATGTTTTTTCTAAACTTTACGATCATTCTGTTAAGCGTCCCCCAGTCTCACTGGGACACTGACCCAAACTGTGTTATACTTTAATTTGGTGAGAACTGATACTTTTACAGATTTCCAGAAAAAGAGTATTTATATTAATATTTTAAAATCTTCCGGAGCGCTTTCATGTTCTCTATTTTTCCCTCGATACACTACAGGTTTTGCTCACTGCCGTAAAGACACGTCTCCCGTATCACCATCTGTGCAGCTAAACAACGCTGAGAGGACTGCGGCAGGGCCAGGCTCGTCGCGTGGCGTCACAGACCTCCCTCCTCCCCTTCCCCTCTATCGTGGTATGGGCGTATTATGCTGATGGCTGCTAAGCAGTTAACAACCTCCTTCACTGCCCTTATCTGCACATTTCCATCCTGATCCTAAGACGAGTAGGAGGGAGCTCATCAGATGCCTTGCTGAAATCCGCACCTGCCGGTCCCGCCACACTTTCCTTCCCTCCGACTCCAGTGACCGGGTCATAGGAAGAAAACAGGCTAATCTGATCAAAAACAATTTTATCTTTTAAAAAATTTAATGGTTATTTTTGAGAGGGGGAGAAAGAGAGAGAGAAAGAGAGAAAGACAGAGAAGGGCAGGGCAAAGAGAGAGGGAGACAAAAAATCTGAAGCAGACTCCGGGCTCTGAGCCGTCAGCACAGAGCCCGATGTGGGGCTCAAACGCACAAACCATGAGATCATGACCTGAGCCGAAGTCAGATGCTTAGCCGACGGAGCCACCCAGGCGCCCCAAATACAACCTGGTATCAGTGAATCCATCCCAGGCCTAGTGACGATCACTGGATTTCCCACACACTCACAAATCGCCCGCACACAAGCCCAGAACATGATTTCTAGCATCAAATGCTGCCAACTCAAGAGAAACAGTAGGTCAGGCGGAATTTAGTTATTTGAGCGAGAAATGGTTCTAAAACATTCCAGTCACCGGAACAATTCTAGTCGGAGTCCTGGAACATGTACTCTGACAGAGCAGATCCACTGAGAGCCTCGCTACGGCTGAGAAGGGTGTTACCTTTGCCCCACAGTCCGCTCCCTTCTGGATGCAGAAGCCAATGAAGCGGGGGTCCGCCACCTTCACCAGGATGTTGTCCACACAGTAGACGTGAATGCTCCAGACGCCCCTCCGCTCCATGTCCGCCACGACATTCTGGGCTGCGAGGGCCCGGTAAAGGCCGCCGTTCCCATCTGGGAGATAAGACGGCCCATGAGGAGCACACCAAAACCCAGCAAGAAGGTGACCCGAAATCATTCCCTGGGTCAATGCCGCCGAACTGCGGTGACTGGCTCCGAAAGGCAGCTTAACATCACAGGGTCAAGGAAAGTAAATCCCCATCAGGAAGAGTGGGGGTGTCGACGTTAGACTACAGGACTCTGAAAGTAATTTAGCGGAAGTATCGAGAGAATAACATTAGTAATGTGGGGCCAGGCAACCCACAGACCATACTTTCTTTTTAACTCAGCCCTTTTTAGCCTATAGCACATGGTGAAATATAAGATTATTTATCAAATAATGATTGTTTCATAACATTTCAAGTTTTCCTAATATTTGAGATTTTAAATTTTTTTTAATGTTTATTTATTTTTGAGAGAGAGAGAGAGACAGAATACGAGCAGGAGAGGGGCAGAGAGAGGGAGAAAGAGAGACACAGAATCCGAAGCAGGATCCAGATTCTGAGCTGTCAGCACAGAGCCTAAGGTGGGGCCCGAACCTACAAACCGTGAGATCATGACCTGAGCTGAAGTCGGATGCTTACCCAACTGAGCCCCCCAGGTGCCCCGAGTTCCACTAGTATTTGTACGATTTGAGTCAGCTCTGTATGTACAAGGCCACCACTAACAACTTCTCCCATATCAAAAATAAAAATGCATGAGCATTTTATGCCAAATAAGTCGTTAGGAAACCAGGTTAATATGAAGGTCAGATTTAAAATAAATACAGGTAAAAGCCTATTCTTTTCCCATCTATTTTCAGTGTTGCTTTAATGTACTTCTTCCATCGACACCCTCAGCCTCAGCTTAAAAATGCTGACAACTCTAGGGCTCCTGGGGGGCTCAGTCGGTTAAGCTTCTAACTTCGGTTCAAGTCACGATCTCATGGTTTGTGAGTTCGAGCCCTGCGTTGGGCTCTGTGCTGACAGCTCAGAGCCTGGAGCCTGCTTCGGATTCTGTGTCTCTCTCTCTCTCTCTCTCTGCCCCTCCCCTGCACTTGCTCTCTTTCTCTCTCTCAAAAGTAAACATTAAAAAAATTTTAAATTAAATAAACCATAAAAAAATTTTTAATTGGACTTCACAAAAATAGAGCTAAAAATAAAGTCTTCCATAATTAAGTAGGAAAAAAAGATTAAGAGGAAATGAAACCTGTAACTGGAGACTACCCCTGTTAACACTATTATTTATCTCCTTTCGGCCTTTCCTCCAAGATTCACAGGGACACAAATCGTCAACACGGTTGTTTTTCTGGCTGGGCTCACAGGGTCGCTGCATGCGTCCACACTGGCAGTGCGCTGCCCGGGTCGAGGGTCCCCTGCACGCTGGGGTGCGGCACACACCGCCCGCAGGCGTACGGAGCCGTGGCCCCAGACACACTGGGCGTGCGGCCTCACGCTTCCCACTGCCCCACTAACCTCCCGCAACTACCTCTCTGTGTCAGTCAGCACCTCCACACAGGGGTTTTATTACAGTGTGAGGATTATTACTCTAGATAAACACGATTTAACCCCTTAGTTATTAACCAGCAAATGGTTTCCAATCTTCCCCTACGAAAAGTAATGGAGCCACGAGCCTGCTGATGTGAACGCTGGGAAAGACCCCAAGTAGCCCGCACGCCGGCCAAGCCGCTCTCTCTCACGGGCACACATCCAGTGTGAAAGCGTGTCTATGTCACCCGCGGGTTTTTTAATCATTACCAAATTGCAATACAATTTTAAATATTATTAATTTTTTAACATCCAAATCACCAGGGTGCCTGGGTGGGCTCAGCTGGTTAAGCATCTGACTTGGGCTCAGGTCAAGACCTCATGGTCCATGGGTTCGAGCCCCGCATCCGGCTCTGTGCTGACAGCCTGGAGCCTGCTTCAGATTCTGTGTCTCCCTCCCTCCCTCACTCTCTCTCGCTCTCTCGTCTCTCTCTCTCTCTCAAAAGTGAATAAACATTAAAACATAAAATTAGTTAAAAAAAAAAAAGAGAGAGAAAGCAAAGAAATCCAAAACGCAATGGTCTATGTTAGTACCACTTCTAGCCCCCCTTAAGTAAGCATGCTCACAAACCTGGCGCCATGGAAATCTTGTTCTTGTCTTCCAAGATAATCTTCCCATCAAAACTCATAGCAGGGAGCATTCCCTGCTGGAAAAAGATGACATTCTCTTTTTTTAAACCAAAGTACTTGTGCTTTGTGAAGAATTCCTTTGTCGATTCCATTGTTCTGCCACTGGTCATTATATACCTTGTGGGAGAAAAGCAGACCTTCTGAGCGTGTGTCAGGGCACAACTCAATGCTGTCTGTCTTCTAAGCTAAACACCTCATTGAGCACACTGCCTCTCCGTTCCTCCTCTTCCTGGGTAAGGGAGCCCTAGCAGCTACCCACGGGGACTTTCGGTGACGTCATCAGCCCCTACCTACAAGACACATCTATGTACCTCCTGCAACAGAGGGCCTGTAACTGGCTTAAACAAACATTTTAGAATTCTGTGAAAGGTGTATTCTAAATTTAAAACTCCTATTGTAAATAAATAGGGAGAAAAGGAGAAATGTAATATATTCTAATGATCTCTTATGCTTTTTACTAAAGTTTTATTTTATTTTTTTATTTTTTTAATGTTCATTTATTATTGAGACAGAGAGAAACAAAACATGAGTGGAGGAGGGGCAGAGCAAGAGGGAGTCACAGAATCTGAAGCAGGCTCCAGCTGTCAGCACAGAGCCCGATGCAGGGCTTGAACCCACAAACCATGAGATCATGACCTGAGCCAAAGTCGGACACTTAACCGACTGAGCCACCCAGGCGTCCCATCTTTTTACTAAAGTTTTAAAATGTAATTTGGGCTTTGCTCATGCTCCATTTAAAATCATAAAAGTGTAATTATACTCTCTCTGTTCTCACAAAAATCCAACCCACGCTAGTATGGCAAAGGAGGAAAAAACTCTTTTCTCTCAGACCACAATGAGTGACTATAGTAACTTTTGTTACTAGATCAGGGATTGAGGGGCTCAAACACACAGCCGGTTTCCCCCTCAAAATGTAACTTCCAAAGCTGCTCTGGGAAAGAGATTTAAGAACTCAATCAAAAACTTTTACAGAGCAGAGGAGAATTTCCCAGAGTGCCTTGGTGCTCAGGCCACCGACACCGGCCAGCAGGGCAATCGGTGGGGCTCTCGGCTGGTGCGTGGGTGGGGGGCGCTGTGGGGAGAGCTCAATAGCTTGGTACCTAAGGACAGGAGTTTCTAGACTGTGAGAACTCCTCGAGTGCCCAGAGCAGGCACTAAAAATAGATTTGTGTCATGTCATCATGAAATTTCAGACGCCAAAGATAAGAAGAGATCTTAGATGCTGTGGGGGCGAGGGAGGGAGGCAGGGAGAGACTAGGAAACAGAACAGCAATGGACCTGTCAATAATGGAGGAAATAGCAGAGCAAGGCCTTCAAATTTCAGAGAGAAACTGACTTTCAACTAAAAATTTATACATAGTAGGGCGCCTGGGTGGCTCAGTCATTTAAGCCTCTGACTTCGGCTCAGGTCATGACCTTAGAGTTCGTGGGTTCAAGCCCCGCATATGGCTCTGTGCTGACAGCTCAGAGCCTGGAGCCTGCTTCCGATTCTGTGCCTCCCTCTCTCTCTGCCCCTCCCTTGCTTGTGCTCGCTCTCTCAAGATAAATAAACTTAAAAAAAAAACCTCTTTAAAAGAAATTTATACATAGTGAAATTACCAATCAGTATCAAGTTTCCACACTGGGAAAACCCAATGAGTCTCCAAACGTACTCAGGTGGGGATGTAAAAGTCAGGGGTGAATATATATTGTGCATTAAGGCTACAGTGATCATCTATCTAGTTAAACTACACATTACTTTTACATAGTAAATTACAGCCCCTGGGAAAATCATTAGTAACAGGAAACATGTCTGCTTATGAATAAAGCGTACATGTATTTTGAATACTATAGACCGATCCCATAACAAGGCCTATCTTACCACGGAATGATACACTTGTTGCCGTGATATTTTTCCGCTAACTGCTGAAGCTTCAGGATACGCTCCGCTTGAATCTGAAAAAGCGTCTTATGAGACGGCAAGCCAACGTCATACATTCCCTTGGGATATGCAACACCAAGTCTTGTCCCCTGCCCGCCAGCCAGAAGGAGAACCGCCACTTTGTTCTGAGAAATCTGGAAAAGTCCTAGAAAAGACAACACTTGTATCACAAAACCTCTATAATTCAACATTTTAGAATTACACATATAAAAACTAGCAGCAAAGAGTCACCCTATTTGCCTAAGGCATAAAGAACAAGAAATAATCAATAACGATAACTCTCTTGTTAATAAAAACATTTCTACTATAAAAATATTATAGAACTAGGGGGACGCCTGGGCGGCTCAGTCGGTTAAGCATCCAACTTTGGCTCAGGTCACGATCTCATGGTTCCTGAGTTTGAGTCCTGCATCAGGCTCCGTGCTGACGGCTCAGAGCCTAGCGCCTGCTTTGGATTTGGTGTCTCCCTCCCTGCCCCTCCCCCATTCACGCTCTGTTTCTCAGTAGAAATAAACATAAAAAAAATTCTTTTAAATAAAAAAATTTTTTAAAAAATGTTTAATTCTACAACTCAACCAAACACCACATAATGAGTAACACACTTTAATGAGTGAATAACTTTTTTTCCGGTAACATCAGAACGCAAAGCCCCACAGAGGTTGCGAGCATGTTCCACGTATCTGACTACGTACTAGATGTGGCAAAGGCAAGGGGAAGGTCCAACGAAAGAAGACACCTAGGCTTCAGGATAAACGATGATGGCACTAAATTCCTTCCAGCTTATAAACCAATCAGTAATGAGCGATGAACTCATCAACGAGCATGCAAACTTACCAGACGGGCCACCATCCAGTAATCGGACAGAACAGAAACCCTTAGGAAAGCCATGCGGTTACGTGGTCACGAAGCCAGGCTCTGAAGCCAGGACACCTGGGTCTGAAGCCTGACTCAGCTGCGAAAGCTCAGAGGCTCCGCCCACAAAAGGGCATCCAGAGACTGTGGGGTGATGGAAATGTTCTATACCTTGAGCAGGGTGGAGGACACACGAGTGTAAAAATACAGCAAAAACTCCTAAAACTAGTGCATTTCATAGTATGTAATTATTCATTAGTAGCATGGATTAAGATGCGCGTGCCTTTGGGTTTTCTTTTTTAATTTTTAATGTTTTTATTTATTATTGAGACAGAGAGAAACAGAGAATGAGTGGGGGAGGGGCAGAGAGAAAGGGAGACACAGAATCTGAAGCAGGCTCCAAGCTCTGAACGGTCAGCACAGAGCCCGAGGCGGGGCTCGAACCCACGAACCATGAGATCATGACCTGAGCTGAAGTTGGATGCTCAACCGACTGAGCCACCCAGGCGCCCCGCTTTGGGTTTTCTTAAGGGCCAACTGTACCAGCTCGAGAGAATGCGAAACTCAGAGTCTTTTTGTTGATGATTTAGTTCTGTTGCCTGGAAGGCTATCAGTCTTCAGCGGCTGAATACTCAGCAATAAGTAATAAGCAAACATAATGCCTGAATGAAAACAGTATTCCCTGAATCAAAGTAATTCAAGATGGGTTTACTGTATCTTGAAACTGTAATGTTATTACCAACAGAGGCTCTCGGTTTGGATTCAAGATAAACAAACAAAACACACAGTCTTGTCCTGCGTGGTTTCCAAGAGCAGGCTCATCCTGCAAAGTGCAGACCACGTCAGCATCCGAGGCAGAGGAGCCTGTGGGGACAGGCCGCACAGAAGCTGGGTCCCTGAGCTGGAAAATGCCAGAGGAGATCAAGCAATGGATGATGGGTTTTGTTCTTGTTTTCCGAAGCTCATACTTTCCCTAAAATCCTCAGACCTCTGTGAACAAAGCTCGTCGCCGCCCAGAATTGCACTGTCCATTATTATTATTATAACCCTAGTGATGTGGGTTTGTCTAATTCACCAACTTTGTGCTTTATGTTTTTGATGTATTAATGAGGCTTTCCGAAAGCTAATATGCTAGTATATCGAGAACATAAAGAAATATTCTAAGAAAATCCATTATAAAATCCGAACTTTCCCTCTTCTTTTTTTGGTGGTGGGGGGGTTATGTTTAAATGAAGTTGCTTTTACAACACCAAAGACTTAATCATCCATTTCCTATATAAAAGGTAGCTACTTTTTTGAATGGACCTCAAGTATATTGTAGTATAGAGGTGGAATTTAAGGAAAGGTATTAAGCAGGCTGTGTTGTAGCTTATGGGCAAGTAATAAATTGTATCATTTATTTTGAATGTATCATAGATAAGCTGCTATATAATGACTGCCACTTCAGATAGCTGTGAAATTAGGTGATTAACTAGTTGTTACTTAACCTTCTAATTTCTGTATAAGTCTAATTACATGAAATAGAAGTGGGGGTTTTGACTACTGTATTGTAAATGACGGAAAATAATTGCATATGTTAAAAAAAAATAAATTGTGTTATATTAAAAAAAAAAAAATCCGAACTTTCCCCAGTCCTGATTCTACAAGGTGTCTCCAGTAGGAAATACGTAAAACCCAAGGACATGATACAGCGATTATCCAGGTATCAAAAACCTTTAAAAGCACATTGCATATTCCCATAATTCTGACTTCTGAACCTCACTCCTAACCTCAGCTACCTGAGACCTAATTTTCTTTCTTGCTTCCTTGCCCAGAACCAGAACTTTTAAAAAAAAATTTTTTTTTATTTTTAGTTTTGAGAGAGACAAAGATAGAGTGTCAGCAGAGGAGCAGAGCATACAGAGAGGGAGACACTGAATTGGAAGCAGGCTCCAGGCTCCGAGCTGTCAGCACAGAGCCTGATGCGGGCCTCAACCTCATAAACTGTGAGATCATGACCTGAGCCAAAGTGGGAGGCTTAACTGACTGGGCCACCCGGGCACCCTCAGGTGTCTTTCTATACCCTCCATGGCATTTCATTGTACCCTGTCAGAGTCTGATAATAAGATCTGGGGTAACACGAGACTCCTAACTAGTAACCATAATCGAAGAGGTGGGTTAATTTCCCACACTTTACAGACAACAGGCTCAGAGAAGTGGAAGGTCTTGCCCAAGGTCACAACGCCAGGAAAGCTGAGTGAGGCTGGAACCTCGGCCCAGGCCTGTTCCCCAGCACGGCACTGCCCCTACCCCCACCCCCGCGTCTCCCTTTACACCCAAACACTGAAAAGACATGTGACGGCGCCACAGTTTTTAGGGTGTAAACTTCCCTTCCTATCTCCTTCTCACCCTCTCTTCTCTGTGTCCCCCTTAAGCACCACGGCCCCCAGTGTAACAAAGGCTGGGAGGGAGGGAAGGGAACAGGGAACAACACCAGCAGTTCTGAAAACGGGTTTACATTTGCTTATTTCCTGAGCTAGCAAAGAACCAGTAATTTCTAGGGAAAAAGTTTAACTCTGCTGTCACTGACCCCAAAAGCATTATTTTAATGAAATACAGGGCCATAATCCCTTATGCCTAACTCCATGGGTCAGATTTAATTCAGGGGCACCAGGAGCCGGGGGGGGGGGGGGGGGGGGGGGGGAGGGCCCTCAGTCTGTTAGGCATCGACTCTTAGTTTCAGCTCAGGTCATGATCTCACAGCTCGAGGGTTTGAGCCCCGCACAGGCTCTGCACTGACAGCACAGAGAATGTTTGGGATTCTCTCTCCCCCCCTCTCTCTGACACATATGTGTGTGCTCTCTCGCTCTCAAAACTAAATAAACTTTATTAAAAAAAAGATCTGCCTCAGAAGGCAGAACTCTTCAAAATGTAGAGAACGAAACAGTACACACAGCATCCTGCATTACCTCCAGCAAGCCGGAGACAGGACGCGTCATCCCTGTAAGGGGGATAAATAGATTCATCCGCAGTTTCGGGTCTGTTCAAGTTCGGTTTTGAGGCAAAGCAGGCTTTGTGTCCTTTCAGAACTGCAGATGAGTGAGTCTGGTCCGTCTGAACCCTCATCTACCACCAAAGGGGTCAGAATCAGAAATATGGCAAAACACCTTCAAAAACAGTCCCAGAGGAATGTTCTGGACACGGAGGCCTTTGTTCTCTTTGTCCAATTTCGTCTCTTCGCAGAGCACATGTGTCTTCAGTTGTTTCTTTGTTACTGTGGCTCCGTCCTCCTTTCTCATGTCCTTCTTTTCTCTGCAGTCCCAAGGCCGGTTATCTCCCTCAGCCACCGGAGCTGAGGATGGCAGGACACTGCGCCCAGAGCTGGCCCCATGTCCCGGCTTGGGTCGCCCGACGCCCACGCACTACCAGCCGGGCCCCCCAGGTTCTAGCCAGCGATCACAGTATCACAGGACGAGTCCCCGATACCACTGCTCCTTCCGCTCTCCCACGTTTCCGGTTTTGCAGTTCTCCACCCAGCAGCTCCCAGCGGCCTCATTCTTTACTCAAATAAATGCCTCCTCAGCCCCCGTCTGCCATACTTTCTTCAACGTTTGTCCATCCGTGGACCTGACTGCCCATCCAATCACGGTGTCGGAGGAGCAGCCCTGAGATTATGTCCGCGGGCGTGCGACTGCAGAGCGACATGCCCGTCTCCCCTCCGCGTGCCCCAGCCGTGACAGTGAGTTACAGCATGACCCACACGTGCCGACAGTGAGGTTTCTGCCTTGACCTCTTGCAGCTTTTGCGTCTCACCGATGAGCCGACAGAGAAAGACGCAAGGACAGAAAGGAGCCTCAAGCATTTCTTTCTGGAAACGCAGCTGCCCAGGCTGTTAACGGCATCAGACCGAGAGCTGGCTGGCCGGAGCCCTCCGCACCTCAGCGGGGTCGCTACCATAAAGTGCGATGCTTAAAAATGTGTGACACATAAAGGAGCATCTGCCTCACGGTGACAGGTAGATACCGCTTGAAATTACGTGGGCCAATGAAACTCAGCGAGCTGCTTAATTACGTGCCAGTAACCCTGGATTGCCAACTGTTTCTGCCACAGCGTCAACTTCACGGGGGCAGCCCTGCGCCTGTCGGGAAAATGTTAACTAATTCTCAATGTTCGTAACCCATGTGACAGCTAGGAAATGACAAGCTTCTATCCCCAAACTTTTCCTGCAGAAATATAGAAAAAAAAGGAGAAATGGGGCGCCTGGGTGGCTCAGCCGGTTGAGCGTCCAGCTTCGGCTCAGGTCATGATCGCACAGTTCATGGGTTTGAGCCCTGTGTCGGGCTCCGTGCTGACAGCTCAGAGCCTGAAGCTGCTTCAGAGTCTGTGTCTCCCTCTCTCTCTGACCTCCCCCCACTTGTGCTCTGTCTCTCTTTGTCTCTCAAAAATAAACAAATGTTAAAAAAAGAAAAAAGGAGAAAGTACAGCACTGTGACATCTTCCCGTCCTTCTAGAACAGGGCATTTAGTGACTTCCCCACAGAGGGGACCATTCCAGGCCAAACAAGAGGTTTAAAAAAAGAAAATCAAGGCTGAATGAGCAGTTTCTGGGGCTGGAGGACATCTCTCTCCTTGGAGAGTCAGGGATCGCAGGCCCAAAGGCCTGAGGACCTTTCCTGGTAACATTTATAAGAAACAAAGGAAAGAGTGTACTCGGGCCTGAAATGGCCAAACGCTTCCTGGATCACATCCTGCTTGGCCTGGTTCCTCTCCCACATGCGAACTTGGGCACGTGCCCGAGACCAGGAGGACGGCACAGGTGCGCACGAGGCACAAAACCGGCCAGAACCTTCCATCTGAGCTGTCGGCACTCCCAGGACGATGAGTCAGGTGAACAGGCTATTGGACAAGGGGAAATAAAGGAAGACCAGCCAAGAAAGTTACTCGAAAAGGTATGTTAAGTCTTTACCTTTTCAGAATAGTGAAACTACTGCTTTAGAGATTACTTCCTGAAAACGTCAAGTACAAGAAGCAGACTACTAAGGGAAATGGATATTTGAGCCAGTTTTAGGTATGGGAGGATTACTGTGAATTGTATTAGGTACACTAACAGCCCTGTGAGCAGTAAGAGGATACCCTACACAGAGAGGTGAGCACTGAACTCAGTGAGGGCAAAAACAACATCATGTTGAGATTTGTCTTAAACACTACTGCAAAGAAAAAGAAACGGAGGGCTAGATGGAGCAAGAGTAGCAAACTCTGGATATAAAACCAGGTGATACGTATGTGAGAGCTCATCACACTGTTTTTGTCTCTAAATGTTTGTTTCAAAATACACTCGAAATTTTTCATGACAAATTCATAAGCAAGCCACAAGATTAAGAAAATAATATAAAATATTACTAAGTGAGTATTTATCTTTGAACTGTGGGATGGCAGACATTTGTATTTTTTCCTTTAAAATTTTCAGTTACGTTTTTCCAATTTCTCTAAAATAGGCAAGTGATGGGGCGCCTGGGTGGCTCAGTCGGCTAAGCATCTGTCATCTCACAGTCGGTGGGTCCGAGCCCCTCATTGGGCTGTGCTGACAGCTCAGAGCCTGGAGCCTGCTTCAGATTCTGCGTCTCCCTCTCTCTGACCCTTCTCCACTTATCCTGTCTCTCTCTCTCTCTCAAAAATAAACGTTATAAAAAAATTTTTTAATAAGCAAGTGTTACTTTTAGTTTTTTTAATGTTTACTTATTTATTTTGAGAGAAAGAAAGTGCAAAACCTGGGGAGGGACAGAGAGAGGATCCGAAGCAGGCTCCATGCTGCCAGTGCAGAGCCCAACATGGGGTTCGATCTCACAAACTGTGAGATTACGACCTGAGACCAAATCAAGGGTGAGCCGCTTAATGGACTGAGCCACCCAGGTCCCCCGGTGTGCATTACTTTTAAAATAAAACAAACCTATTAATAATATAACTGCACTAGATTCCAGAAAATGTAGGCGGTAATGTTACGAATATATTTTTCTAAAAAATCCACTTACTTTTCTATCACAGTGCTATATGGTAGAGAAGCACCATTCAAATTAATTTTGTAAATGTCTCACAGGCAAAAGAGGCTAATATTAGATATTAATATATTATTATAAAATTGGAAGACTGTTTTGTGCTTGGTATAAGCACACGTTTCTCTGATAAAGATGGTCTTTTTTAAACAAGCAAATATTTTCCCAATGTATCTTTACTAAAATGATATTCTCATAGAAGCTTCTAATTACTTCTCTTTCCAGATCTGTTTTGTAAAATAGAAAATTTTCAGTTATTCCTTTACATTCCATTTTCTACAAGTGGCCAGAATGCCTTAAGAATTAAACTAAAGGGGGGGCACCTGGATGCTTCAGTCAGTTGAGCGTCTGACTTTAGCTCAGGTCATAATCTCATGGTTCATGAGTTTGAGCCTCGCGTCGGGCTCTGTGCTGTCGGCTGAGAGCCTGCTTCAGATCCTTTGTCCCCTTCCACTCACATGCTCTCTCTCAAAAATGAATAAACATTAAAAAAAAAAAAAAGGAAGAATTAAATTGAAGGGGTGCCTGGCTGGCTCAGTGGTTCATTTTTTAATGTTTGTTTATTTTTGAGAGAGAGAGAGAGAGAATGAGCAGGGCTGGGGCAGAGAGTGAGGGAGACCCAGAATCCAAAGCAGTCTCCAGACTCTGAGCTGTCAGCACAGAGACTGACATGGGGCTTGAACCCACGATCTGCAAGATCATGACCCGAGCTGAAGTCTTCGACTGAGCCCCCTAGGTACCCCTGGGGCATGTGAGTCTTGATCTCAGGACTGTAAGTTTGAACCTCACATGAGTTATCTAAAGCTTAGAAATAAGTTAAAGATAAAATCTTAGGGGCACCTGGGTGGCTCAGTGGGTTAAGCGTCCAGCTTCAGCTCAGGTCATGATCTCACAGCTTGTGGGTTTGAGCCCCGCCCGCATCAGGCTCTGTGGTGACAGTTAGCTCAGGGCCTGGAGCCTGTTTCAGATTCTGTGTCTCCTTCTCTCTCTGACCCTCCCCTGCTCCCACTGTCTCTCTATGTCTCTCAAAAATAAATAAAAACATTAAAAAATTTAAAAAATTAATAATAAAATAAAATCTTAAAAAATTAAATTAGAATAAGCTCTCAACAGGAAGCACAGTCATCACTTACATATTTATCCTTCAGAAATAATTAGCCACCCTGGTGTGAAAATGTCTGTTTTAGTGTCAATAACCACCAGACACTGCAAATGCTGTACAAGGCTTTCATTTCCCCCATCCTGAGGAGGCGGAAGCAGAGGACACGGTCTCTGATGCAACTGCCAGAATTTCCCTCCTATTTGAAATATAATCATCTAAATCCCCTCACGGCAATCAGTCTCTTCCCCTTGATAACTTACTGCAAAAACTTTACTTTGTTATGAATTTGCACACATGTGGAAGTTTCTGGCTAAGCGAATGAAGAAAGACAAAGTCTCCTTCTTCGCCCCTACTGTTTAAACCACAAATAAATATTGTTCTCTTGACGCTAAGCCAAAAGGAAGTTTGTTTTGTACTTTCTTGTAGTACACTTGGTTGTAATAGTTCTAGATTTCAGTTTAAGTGAGAAGTCACAGATGCACACTAGTTCCACGGATTCCAACAAAAAGATCATAAAGGAGACTCCAATGACGAGATGCTGTGATTGCTCTTCATGGTCCCCATTATACAAGGTCAAAGCTTTGGCTTTCCCACGGGCCGTGAGATCAAGACCTGAGCTGAAGTCAGCCGCTCAACCGACAGAGCCACCCAGGCGCCCCTCCTGCCTTTTTTTTTTAATGTTTATTTTTTTTTATTTAAATAGTTTATTACCAAGTTGGTTTCCATATAACACCCAGTGCTCTTCCCCACACGTGCCCCCTCCACGACCATCACCTGCTCTCCCCCTTCCCCCCTCCCTCCTCAGCCCTCAGTTTGCTCTCAGCATTCAAAGGTCTCTCATGATTTGCCTCACTCCCTCTCCCCAACTCTTTTCCCCCCTTTCCCCTTCCCATGGTCTTCTGTTAGGTTTCTCCTGTTAGACCTATGAGTGACAACATATGGTATCTGTCCTCTGCTGGACTCATTTCGCTTAGCATGACTCCCTCCAGGTCCATAGAAGTTACTTCGAAGACTTCATCCGCCTAAAATCACGGGGAGAAATACAGGTAGCTGGGATACCGAAGGGTACAAAGAGCCCCGTGTGACTTTTGTCACAGAAAGGGGCAGCCTCTCTGAAAGCCAGGGGTGGGGGGAGGATTAACGAATCCCAAGTTGGGACGGGCCAGGGTGTGACTGCAGCTCTGTGCAGAGGTTCCCCAGGCGGCGCAGTCGCACAGCTTGGTGGCAGAGCCGCTCTAAGAAGAGCGCATAGCCACTGCCAAGCACCTAGATCTAAAAGGGCACTTCCTAGAGATCATCCAATTCTTCTCAATATCTTCTCATCTCCAACCCCTTTAAAATAAAACTTTATGTAATGATCACACACATAAAGCATGTCGAAGTAGAACTGCTCTTAGTGGGGAGATGAAGGCGTTAGAGACCCAGCTGCCTAGTACCCACCCCCCTCCCACACCACCCAGTCTCCCCAGCAGTGGAACCCTTCCAAACAGTTTGAAAATCAGCGACTCTGCATGCCCAGAGAAAGACATGGAGAGGTCTACGGAAAGGTGATAACGGCAATCATCTTTCTTTTTTGTGGAGGCAGGGGTGCCGAAGAATGAAAGACAGAATAGGGGCGCCTGGGTGGGCCAGTCGGTAGGCGTCCGACTTCAGCTCAGGTCATGATCTTGCAGTTCATGAGTTCTAGGCCCACGTTGGGCTCTGTGTTGACAGCTCAGAGCCTCGAGCCTGCTTCAGATCTGTGTCTCCTTCTCTCTCTGCTTCTCCTCCCCCACCCAAATAAACATATAAACAAACAAACAAACAAATAAATAAATAATAAAATGATCCTTCCTTCAGAAAATTCTATGACTTCTCAAGAGCTAAGTCCAACATGGTCTTCCTCAGAAAGCCCTCTCTAATTTTTCTAGAAATCAAGAAATCAAGTTCAGGGGCAAAGGATGAATGAAGACATATGGCAGGGACTAGGAACAGCCCCTCCCTGGCATGTTGCCCTGTAAAATCCTGGTGGACAAGGGCGCCTGGGTGGCTCAGTCGGTTAAGTGTCCAACTTCGGCTCAGATCATGATCTCATGGTTCGGGGGTTCAAGCCCTACATCAGGCTCTGTGCTGGCAGCCTGGAGTCTGCTTTGGATTCTGTGTCTCCCTCTCTCTCTGCCCCTCCCCTGCTCATTTGCTCTCTCTTGATCTCTCTCAAAAATAAATAAACATTAAAAAAATTTTTTAAATAGCAACAGTGTGGTACAAATACAGACTACAAGACTGTATCTACAATATGATTACACGTTTATAAAAGTAAACATACGTATAACCAAGTACTAGGTGGCAATGTGAGCAAATAAAAATAGATTTGATAAGATTTAGGGTAATTTCTCTGTAGCATTTCTGTTATATTCATATTATTTTCTGCAATAAAGTAACATTTTTTGAAACGAAAAGAAAAGTAGGAGTCCCGTCTGCCCACTCCAGAGTGGAGGAAACGAGGCCGGCGGTGACAAGGAGGTGAGCGAGCACGCGAGGGCCCGAGCCGCGCCGTCTAGCCACACTGACCCGCAGAGGCCGAGCGGCTTCCGGAGCCCGCTGCTCCTCACTCCGCCCGAATGGTACCTCCCGCTGCTCCGCCGCTCTCAAAGGCACACTCAGAACTAGGCACGGGGACAGATGTCAGAATGCACTTTGGAGAAGCACCGAGACAATGCAACACACATGTATCCGCCCACGGGTAACTAACTGCATGCTGAACACTCTGTGAGGTGCCCGGGCAAGGTCACGGGCTGCCGGTCAGGAGTCCACTATGCAGTGAGGCAGACGGATGTAAACGACTCGTGTTCTGAGAAAGAACGGACGCAAAGCGAAACACGGACAAGTAACTCCAACATGGCTCACCGAAGGAAAAGGTCACGATCAAGGAACCTTAGAGGAGGAGGACATGCTGTCCACACGGCAGAGCCACACCACACACAGCCCGGGGAGATGGCCTTTCAAGGGGAGCCGGCTAGATGGGCGAGGGGCAGAGGGCAGTCCAAGCTTACGGTAAGAGGAGCATGAGCGAAGGTAGGAAAGACATAACATTCAGGAAGAAAAACATCTTTTTAATGTTTATTTTTGAGAGAGATCAAGAGAGAGCGAGCGGGGAAGGAGCAGAGAGGGAGGAAGACACAGAATCTGAAGCAGGCTCCAGGCTGTCAGCACAGAGCCCGATGTGGGGCTTGAACCCATGAACTGTGAGATCATGACCTGTGCTGAAGTTGGACACTTAACCGACTGAGCCACCAGGCGCCCTTGTCCACCAGGATTTCAAAGGGCAACATGCCAGGGAGGGGGTGTTCCTAGTCCATGCCACATGTTTTCATTCATACTTTGCCCCTGAACTTGATTTCTAGAAAAATTAGAGAGGGCTTTCTAAGGAAGACCATGTTGGACCTAGCTCTTGAGAACTCACAGAATTTTCCGAAGGAAGGAGAGGAAATTATTGGGTCCAGCCAAGACGCATGGGGCAGGAGGAGTGACCAGGCTAGAAATACAGGCGGGGGAAGGTTGTAGGTTCAGCCAGGATCCACTGAAGCACGTAACTCGCGCTTCAAAATGGGGAATCTAGAAGCAGCATGGAACTGAGCAAGGAGAGACCAGAGGCGCATTAAGACCTGAATAAGACCCTGAGTGGGGGACAGAAATGAGAGGAGCACGTAGGGACCGGCGGGGGGGAGGCTGCAGAGTCTCCGCACCATCCGCTGTCACTGCCTCGTCAGTCACTGGGCACAAGGCAGGAGAGCCCAAGTCATTGTCACGTGACCCGGCCACGTCAATACCGCTGGGGTGGCTCATTATGAACGTTTCCTTTTAATGCTTATTTGAGAGAGAAAGAGAGCAGGAGAGGGGCAGAGGGAGAGAGGGAAAGAGAGAGGATCGCAGGCAGGCTCCGTGCTGCCAGCACAGAGCTCCACGAGGGGCTTAAACTCACGAAACTGTGAGAGCATGACCTGAGCTGAAATCAAGAGTCAGACACTTCGCTGCCTGAGCCCCCAGGCCCCTCATGACAGACTTGGAAGACGAAGGGCCCATGCTCAGTACCTTCACTCTCCCAGGCCTGAAGCCGATCTTGGTCCCTGGTGGCACTGCCCAGCACCTCTCGAGGGACCGGCTCCATGCGGGCATCCATTTTCTCTTGCTGAGACGACTGGTTGAATCCTTCGATGGCCTTCTGGAAAAAGAGGTTCAGCTCCTCAAAGTTCATGGCCTGGAGCTCTGCATAGAGTTCTCCCTGCTGGGCTTCCCCCAGCTCGTTCCAGAACTGCAGCAGGTGCTCCTGTCCAGCTTGGGACAGCCTGACTTTGAGCTCGCTGACATTCATACTGCTCTGGCGGCCAAGCCGTGCGAAGACAGAGGAGTAAGCTCTGTGGCCGTAAACCTGCAAGAAACAAAGGAATCAAGAGCATGTTGAAGCCCAACCTCAAAACCTGAGGGGCTTTTCCTACCACAAGTAAGTACACTAAAAACCACTTGATGTTGGAGTGCCTGGGTGGCTCAGTCGGTTAAACGTCTGACTTCAGCTCAGGTTATGATCTCACAGTCCATGAGTTCGAGCCCCGCAATGGGCTCTGTGCTGACAGCTAGCTCAGCCTGGAGCCTGCTTCAGATTCTGTGTCTCCCTCTCTCTCTGACCCTCCCCTGCTCACACTGTCTCTCCCTCTCTCTCAAAAATAAATAAAACATTTTTAAAAATTCTTTTACAAACACTTGATGTTTAAGAAGTTAATTCCTGCCTTCCCCTCACAAGATTGGTGACAAAGCCAACTTGTAAAGACATCAACAACCCTTCTCCACAGAAGACATCCAGATGGCCAAGAGACACATGAAAAGCAGCTCAGTATCACTCATCATCAGGGAAACGCAATCAAAATTACAGTGAGACATCACCTCACACCAGTCAGAATGGCTAAAATAGAAAACACAAGAAACACAACTGCTGGCGAGGGGGAGGGGACCCCTGTGCCCTGCTAGTGGGAATGCAAACTGGTGCAGCCGCTGTGGAAACAGTCTGGAGGTCCCTCGAAAAGTTAAAATGCAACTACCCTGTGGCCCAGTAATCACACTTCTGGGTATTTACCCAAAAAATACAGAAACACTAATTCACAGGGATACACGCACCCTTAGGTCTACTGTAGCGTTCTCCAGAATGGCCAAATTACAGAAGCAGCCCAGGTGTGTAGATGAATGGATAAGGATGTGCAGTGTGCACGCTTGTGTGTGTGTGTGTGTGTGTGTGTGTGTGTGTGTGTGTGTGTACACATAAACATATGCATAATTAAATATTACTCAGCCATAAAAAGAGTGAAATCTTGCCATTTGCAACGACATGGATGGAGCTACAGAGTATATAGCGCCAAATCAGTCAGAGAAAGACAAATATCATACAGATTTCACTCACGTGTGCAATTTAGGAAACAAAACAAACAAACACAAGAAGAAAAAGGAGAGAGAGACAAGCCAAGAAATGGACTCTTTCTTCACTGCAGAGAACAGACTGATGGTTCCCAGAGGCGAGAGGGGTGAGGAAGGGGACGGAGGAAACAGGTGACGGGGATTACGGCGTACACTTGTGCTGCGGCGCCTCAGTGGTTCAGTCGGTTAAACATGTGACTTTGGCTCAGGTCACGATCCCATGGTTCATGAATTCGAGTCCCACAACAGGGTCTCTACAGTCAGTGCAGAGTCTGCTTCAGATCCTCTCTCCCTCTCTCTCTGCTCCTTCCCTGTTGATTCTTTCTTTCTCCCTCTCTCTCGCTTTCAAAATAAACTCTTTTAAAAAAAAAGGGGGAGGTACCCTTCTCATGATGAGCACTGAGTACTGCAGAACTGTTGAATCACTATATTGTACACCTGAAACTAATATAGCATTGCATGTTAACTACACTGGAATTAAAATTATTTTAAATAAAAAATGAAAAACTTGTAAGACAATACCAATTAGTATTATATTCCAAGTACCGCGCTAAGAACTTTACCTACATGGTCTCATTTGAACTTCGCCGGCTCTAGGACACAGGGACTGTTGTCTCCATTACTTTACCAGGGAGGAGACTGAGGCACAGAGAGGCAACACAACAGGGCCAACGGGCGGGGCAGGGTGGGAGCCCAGGCGGGTCGGAGTATCCCGAGAGAGTACATTATTTGTACTTTATTCAGAAATACAGACAACTGATGTTCTGACATCTGACTCACTTTGCAGAAATGAGTTCACAAGTCAACAGCCTGGAGAAGGAAAATGCGTAGGAGGGGGAAATGAGGAATTTCACAGGACGGGTGGACTGCAGTCTAAAAAGCATGATTACATAAAAAGGCACTGGTATTGGTCATCGGTATTGGGCGTGTTAACCCAAATCAGAAAGTCCCCAGAAGTCATTTCAACCAGTGCCCACTCAAAAATTAATTCAGAGACAGACGCATGGCTTCTATCATTTTTCTCTTTTCATAAGGTGCCTCTCCCAGTGATCGGAAAGACTGGCTTCCTGAATCTTCTTATAAAACCGACTTCAAATTGGATGAGCACATAAGACTGAGTGATTTACATCCCCAACTTGTATTCTGGGTTTCTTACTTAGCTTTACTTCCGGGATGTAATGCTTCAGGCGTGAAATGGATGGTACTGCTTATGAAATGCACTTCACTGAGTTACCAACGATCCCTAACGAAATGAAGGCTTCCATATGAAACAAAAATGAAACCTTACTACCAACGTGGGACACAGTTCTACCTGCTGCCACCTAAGACTCTCATCCTTCCTTCCAAGTACTTCTGTTAGACTCCCCGAGCTACTGAAATCCCACGCATCCTTAAAGGCCTGCCTCACGTACTCTAGCTTCAAGTGAAACTTATTGGGTAAGGAATCAAACAGAACTTTTATCCCTGGCTCTATTGCTTGGGTTAAGTCATAGATACCGCCAACTGTTATCTTCATCTGCAAAATGGGAATTACAGAATTTTCTTCAACAGGTTCAGAGGCATAAGTGAAATTACAACCGATGAGAAAATGAGGCTCAAAGAAAGAAGTAATTTGCCCAAGGCTACTTAGTAGGTAAAAAATCAGGAATTTTAATCCACATAAACCTGACTCTGATGCCTATGATCTTTCCATCAGACAATAATAGCTCTCATACACAGAGGAAATACTAAGCATTCAACCCAAGGTCCCATTTAAGAGAGGCAGGACAGCTGGTGGAAACTGGCCTCTGGAGTCAGCCTGGCTGGGCTCAGACCCCAGCTCCACGAATTCTGTGACCTTGAGCAAGTCACTTAACACTTCTGTGCCTCAATTTTTCACATCTGTAAAAGGAGAATGAAAACAGTACTTCCATATAAAGTTAAGAGGATAACTGAGTTCAAATGAAAAGCATTTGTAACAGTGCTGGATACATAAAAAGGCCCTCCACGAATGTCATCAGCTACTATTATCAGAGTGAAACTGTGCTCCAGACCACAGAGTTACAGCCTCCAGAACATGAGCCGGGCACTGAAGGATGAAGAGGAGTTTGCCAAAAGTACAAGCGGTAAAAGAAAATCCAGTCAATGGGAAGAGCATGAAAAATGGTTGAGGCAAATGAATGTATTCAAGGAACAAGGCATCGTGCTGGGAAATGGGCAGATGAGGCTGAACTTGCATCAGTGCTACTGCCATTGAGGGACAGACGATAAGCCTACTCTCACATCAACAGCCTGCTGCTCAAAGTTTCCTTCCGACACGCAAGAATGCATCAACAATTTATGAAGGAACACTATTTCATGGTCACGTGCTATTATTAACTCACTGAATAGCGAATGAGCACTTCCTGTCTGCCGGGCACTGATGCAGGCGACACGGACACAGCAATGCCCCAGGTGACAAGGCGCATGCCACATTCCGGTACGAGGGCCAGGCATAAAACATGAGGCAGAAAAAGTGGGCTAAGGGGTGAAAGCCCAACAGGGTGATGGCAGGTATTTTAAATGGGGTAGTTGGGTAGGGCCTCTGAGACACGAGACATCTGACAGTCCATATGCATGAAAAGAGAGCAAACAAGTTAGAATCCTGGAGAGGAACATTCTAGGTACAGGAAGCTGTAACTGCAGCGGTTGTGAGATGGGAATGTGCAAAATGTGTACACACAACAGCAAGGTCAGTGCAGCTGGAGCAGAGAGAGCCCGAGTGACTGTAACTGTGTCGGACGGACAGACATGGAGCAGACCAAGGAGGGCCTTTCGGTCCAAGTAAGGACTGAGGGGTT
Source organism: Helogale parvula (assembly GCA_004023845.1). Lineage (NCBI taxonomy): Eukaryota > Metazoa > Chordata > Mammalia > Carnivora > Herpestidae > Helogale > Helogale parvula. Next base: position 166,057 of record PJEM01000528.1, on the reverse strand, counting down.
GGGGAAGCCATTGGAGAGCGTGGAGCAGGGGAGCGTCACGGTCTGACTGAGGTTTCAGAAGGATCATTCCATTCTTACATGGGGAAAAAGACTAATGACAGCAATAGTGGACACAAGCAGATGCAAGTGGTCTGGGCGTCTGACTTCGGCACAGGTCTGACTTCAGCTCAGGTCAGGACCTTGCCGTTTGTGAGTTCAAGCCCCACGCTTGGCTCTGTGCTGACAACTCAGAGCCTGGAATCTGCTTTGGATTCTGTGTCTCCCTTGCTCTCTGCTCCCCCCCCCCCAACTCATGCTCTCTCTCTCAAATAAATAAATATCTTAAAAAAATTTTTAAAAACTACCACAATAGTCTAGATGAGTTGACGTTGGGTTAGAATAGTGAAATATGGATTCTATTCCTACAGGATTAGGTAACGGATGGGATGTGGAGACAGGGACAAAGCCAGGAATCAAGCAAAGAGGACTCCCACGTGGTGATGCCATTTGGTGAAGTGGGGAAACAGCAGGACCGGAATAGTTGGGCAGATTTAAGACTAGGTGCTGAGAATGGGGGAGTCAATACTTCACGTTTGGTCATGCTAAGTTTGAGATGTCTATCAGACAACCAAACAGAAATGCCGGTGACACAGTAGAATGTAGTCATGTAAAGTTCAGAGGTGATACTGCAGCTAAAGATAAAACTTCCCAGGTCATCGGCGTATACGATATTATCAAACGAATGAGATTCCTGGCAAGTGTAGATGGATACAAAAAAAAAGTTAGAAGACTGAGCTTTGGATACGCATTAGGATACTGAATGGCATTTCTATTGATTTATAAAGGTTTCAGAAGATACGATACCGTTTTTAATTAAAAAAAACACACACACATCATGCAGGGGCAATGGGTGGCTCCACTGGTTAAGCATCTGACTTTGGCTCAGGTCACCAGGAGTTCAAGCCCCGCCTGGGGCTCTGCCACGACAGTGCCAGAGACTGCCTGGCACTCTCTCTCTCTGCCTGTCCCCCACTCGCTCTTACTCTCTCTCAAAATAAATAAACTTTTAAAACTTTAAAGAAATATATCATGTAAAAAAAAAAGTTCAGAGAGTTTTGTATCAAACTGTTTTCCAAGGAATGGGGTCTTTCCTCAGCTCACATCTGTACTGTGGAAATTAAAGAAGCTCCAGAATCAAAGGAGCACATTCTAGTGAGAAGGGCATCAGGGAACCATTTAACTGAAGACCTGGAGGTCTTAGTTCCTGGTCCCGCCCCATCACTCGATCCTGTGCAAATCACTCCACCTCCCTGTGTACACATTTCCTCGTGAGACAATAAACCCGGCCTTCCTCACACACCCTCAAATGAGACTCCTAAGAGTGCAGAGACCTCCGCCTACTAAAACACATGTGCAAACATAATATTATAACATTTTAAGATACAAATCTGGGTGCCTGGGTGGCTCAGTCAGTTAAGCATCCGGCTTCAGCTCAGGTCATGACCTCATGGTTCGTGGGTTCAAGCCCTGTGTCGGGCTCTGTGCTAACAGCTTGGAGCCTGCTTCGGATTCTGTGTCTCCCTCTCTCTCTGACCCTCCCCTGTTCGCACTGTCTCTCTCTGTCTCTCGAAAATAAATAAAAAACATTAAAAAAAAAAAAGAAGATACAAATCAATCTTTTTCTAAAAAGTCGCCAGAGACCCATCCACCTTCAGATGCCTGGGAAAAATGGATCTATGCATAAGACAATTATAGGTTAAATCCCCCCCATAAGTTAAACTTTGATCCCTAGCCTTAGTAAAGGTTGATAAGGTTCCATATGCTAAGTTACATAACTGTATAAGTGTCCCGTAAAAGAACAACCAAACTTGGGTTCTGAATAAAACTAATTTATCCATGGGGGGTTTTTTTTGAGGCAAAAAAAAAAAAAACCACAGAAAGAGTAGCATTTTTCCCAATAAGTCTGGTAAGAGAGAGGTGTGGAGGTGTGTGTAACGGTAAGCAGTTAACTACAAGAGACCAGGTTTTTTATTTTGACAAGCAAAGTCTCAAAAAGTTAAGGATCTGCCCTAGAAATTAGGACAGAATTATATGCCCATAGCCTAATACGTCTGCATCAAAAACTCCCGCCGTTATCAAATACACCTTTATTAGTATATAAATGCCAGTATTAAAGAAATCCCCCTTCTTTTCTGGCCTCCTTCCTGCCCCTATCTCTGCTGCTATATTATGCCCCCCCCCCCCAAACTGATAAGTAAACTTCTTAGAACTTTAGAAAAACAGCCTTGCAGTTGAGCCAGAACCACTGAATCCTATAAATGCTTGGCAGCACGGCCTCTGAGGTCTTTCTTAACCCCGGCTAAGTGAGCCAACTCACCAACAGCCAGGGAACAGAAACTGCCTTCAGCTTCCTGTAAAGCGTGGGGTCCACACCTAAAGACTTTCACCTTACAAGTCCTTAAACTACAAACACTACCTAATGACATCATTTTACCATCATCACTGCTACCTGATGGCAGATTTCACAAACCCGGCACAAATCGACATAGAAGAGCATCAGGCCAAACTTACAGAAGCCTCAGGAAGCCGTATGTTCAGCACACGTGTGCGCTCAGCCCTCCAATCCCACCCCCCTGCTGGGCCAAGCCCGCGGAAACCCCGCCATCCCCACCCTCTCCCACTACCAGCATTAAAACCCACCAACCAACCAAAAGGGGCACTCGGGCTTTGTCCCCGTCTCGCGTCCCCCCGCAGGTGTCTCCAATCCTCCCTGGCAGCGCCCTCGAAATTCTCTCCCTCTTACGTGCCACACAGCCCGCCTCGTTCCCAGCGGACAGTTCCAACGATTTGTCCCCACCCCGAGGACCCCGAACTCGCCGAACCTGCCCGCAAGGCCCGGGCCGGAGAACCTCCTCGAGGCTCCCGCCCCCCATCCAGGTGAGACCCGCTCCCCGCAGCTCGACAAACCCCGATGGCACGCACGGCCCCGTCCGGGTCCCCCTACCCCCCAAAGCCGGGCGAGGCCCTCCCCAGCGGGGTCTCCGAGCACGGGAAGCGCCAGCGGGGCGCGCGGGGCGGGCTCCTCCACCAGGGCCAGGTTTGGGCGCCGAGCACCGACGTGGCCGAGGGAGCGTGCGCGTGGCTGGCCCCCGACCCCCGGCGTCCCCTCTGGGCTGGCGGGTGACGGGGGAAGGAGACCCGACTGGGCGGGGAGCCCCTCACCTCCCTCGGCGTGAGCGCAGCTCCGCGCGGCTCCGGCTCCCTCCGCGCGGCCACTGCTCGGCGTCCCGAGCCCGCTCCGAATATATAGCCTCATCCGGGGGGCCGGGGCGGCGGGGCGGGCCGCGAGCTGGCCCGGGGAGCGCGGCCCCGGCCACCCCGCCCCTCTCTAGCCGCGACGAGTGGCAGCCGGCGCCGGGAGGAGCCGCCACCGCCCGCCCGGACACGTCAGCGCCGCCAGCGCCGGCGTTGACGCCGGCGCCGGGGAGCGGGACCTGATTGGGGGCGGGGCCTCAACGTCACTCATTCCCCGGCCCAATGGGGACGCCCCAGGGAGTCGGGTCCGCAGGCGGCCTCGCCCCTCGGCGCGCTGCGGGCGGGGCGAGGTGTGCGCCGCGTCAGCTGAGAGGGGCGTGGCCGGAGCCCCGGGGCTGTCGCCGCGGCCCTGCCCGGTGAGTCCAGGCGTCCCGGGCTGGTTCCGCGAGTTAACAGCCCCGCGGCTCCTAGTCCTCACCTGGCGCAGCCGCTCGGCCGCTCCCCGTTAGCCGAAGCGGATCGCGGAGTTGGGTGGAGAGCGGTGTCATCCAGCAGGTGGTGGATTTCCGACCGCCCGCGCGGAGGGTTGCGAAATGTGGCCGTCGCTCCGGGCGGACCCTGGAGGGCGGACCTGGGGCGCCCTCCGACCTTGGGCTGGCCTTGTTTTCCTCTCGGGTTGGCGGGATGCCTGGAAGGGCCCCAACTGCCTTTCTGCTTCATGGCGCGGACCACTTACTTTTGCACAAACAGTCACGAAAACAGAGGAACTGCAAGCAGAGGTATTCGGTAATGAGAAGGGCGCCAGTGAAAATGAACCCAGGCGTCCGCTTTGTGTGACGGCGGACCTAACCTCCCCAGTATTCCACACGAAACTGTTGGTCGGACTGATGACCTTCATGGCCGTTGCGCGGCTACCATTTGTAATTGCCTGTTGCGTATCGTCACGAGTCCTATTACATACCTGATGTGGACGTGCACATGCAGTTTATACGTTCAGCACTGGACTCCTAAAAGCTGCGTTTACATTTTGAGCTGCGTTTACATTTTGAGCTGCGTTGCACTTAGCGTGATTTTGCAGGAAGTCCAAATGTTGAAATTAAAAAAAAAACAGATTTAACATAGCGCCTTACCTAAAGAATATCAGGCATTTGGGTGTCTTTTACCTTATCAAGTACCAAGGCCCTTTCATTAACTTTATTGTTTGCACAATCACCCACCGCATTAAGTAACTGAGGAGAGTAATGTTGGTAGATTCGTATTTAGGAGCTAGAATATTTTCCATTTTTCATGGTCCCAGAACGTCATTCATTTATTTAAAAGATTTATAGTGTAGTAGTTAAGAGCAGGGGATCTAAAGACAGAATTCCAGCTTTTTTATTGAGCGTGATCTTTGGCAAGTTCATTAACTCATGCATCAATTTTCTCACCTATAAAATATAAACAATAATAGAAATGCCCTTAGGGTTGTTGTAAGGACTGAACCAGTGAATACAAGCAAAGAAATGGAGAACAGAGTAAATGAATACTAATAAACTTCAATGATTGTTATTTGAGTGTTTCCTTTATGTCAGTTGCTAGTTCTAGGTCCTGGATACCTTCCATTCTTCTGACCATTGCATCTTGCCATTTGGATTCCCAGAACCATGAGGAACATTTCTCTCAAATCCCTCCTAACTGAGAAGAACAAATGCTCAGATTCCACTTACAGAGACCTAGAAGCCCACCCACGATGAGGTAACTGAATACAGATAGCATTGTGACCTTCAATGAAAGGAAGAGAATTTAGCAGTTGCTTTCTAAAAATATACTAATTGTCAGGCACCTGGGTGGCTCAGTCTTTGAGAACTGGACTTCGGCTCAGGTCATGATCCCGTGGGTGGTGAGTTCAAACCCGAGATGGGGCTCTGTGCTGACGGCTCAAATACAAATAAACATTAAAAAACATTCAAAATAAACATTAAAAAATTTAAAATATACTAATTGTTATTCTTCCATGTTTCTACTCCCTAACAAATGTAGGAGAGTTTAGAAAAATGTGAACTGGGAGATGCAGATTCAAAATCACAGTCAAAGGCGGCTGGGTGGCTCAGTTGGTTAAATGTCCGACTTCGGCTTGGGTCATGATCTCCCGGTCTGTGAGTTCAAACTCTGAGTCGGGCTCTGTGCTGACAGCTCAGAGTCTGGAGCCTGCTTCAGATTCTGTGTTTCCCTCTCTCACTGCCCCTCCCCAACTTGCACTCTGTCTCTGTCACTGTCTCACTCTCAAAAATAAATATTTAAGAAATATATATAGGGGCACCTGAGTGGCTCAGTCAGTTGAGTGTCTGACTTCGGCTCAGATCATGAACTCACAGTCCATGGGTTCGAGCCTCACATTGGGCTCTGGACTGACAGCTCAGAGGCTGGAGCCTGCTTCAGATTCTGTGTCTCCCTCTCTCTCTCTGCCCTTCCCCTGTTCACTCTCTGTCTCTCTCTCTCTCTCTCTCAAAATAAAGACATAAAAAAGAATTAAAATGTATGTATATATAAATAAACCACAATTCAACCTCAGAGGCTGTGTGTCAGCTTAACAACTCTTAACCTCAATTTTCTGCTTATAAAATGAGGATAATTCCTACTTCACATGGGTGTAGTGAGAAACTGAGAAAGAATCTAAGAGAGCGTCTGGAGTATGACAGGCATTCTGTACATCTTTGATGAATGAATGAATGAGTGAAGAGCAAAATCATTATTAAAGAGCCCTTTAAATATAAAAGGTAGCATGGGGCCCAGCACAAATGTTTTCAATGAACTATTATAAAATCCAATTTTTACTTTTACCATCTTTGCTCAATTTCTTTCCTAGTTACTATGTATAAGAAGGATCTTAATCTCATCTTGCCAGATAAATAGCCAGAAACATCTTACTGTGAAGAGCTAGTTCTGTCCTTTAAGGTGTTTTTTATATACAGTTGACCTTGAACAAAGAGGTGGTCAGGGGCACCGAGCTGCAGGAAGCTGAAATCCACATACAACTTTTGACTCCCCAGAAACTTAACTAATGCAAGGTTCAACTGTCCATGGTCATTTAAGAGACAATGGCCTAAAGTAAAAAGTTCAGAAGAGCACACAACAGGTCTTCTGTTTGGGTCTTTTAGGGACAATGGGATTAGAGTAGTTTTAATATTCTTTTGGATCCTTTATTTTCCTAAAATTTTCCTCAAATTTCTAAATTTTTTCTAAATGTTTTTCTAAACTCCTAAAGTGAACATTATTTGATAATTAGAGTGTATATATTTCTTTTACTATCAGAAAAGCAGGCATGCTACTTAACTAAAAGAACCCGCCTGTTTCTCATGCAATTCTGCGGGACACGCGCCAGTCTGTCCACACTTTCCTGTGCAGTACAACCACTGACAAGCCACCCAGATTTTTCAAACCATGAGCTGGTGTCAGGGGGGCACTCCAAAGGGGTCCTCCCTTCACTGTTCTGAATGCGAGGGCCTCAGGTCGGTCACTAAACTTCCAAAAGGACCCAGGTTCCTTCCCAGAAGCACATCGAATCACCAGGAGAGTCTGGCTCAAAGAGAGATTCCATTAAGTAGGCCTGAGCATTCATGAGGTCACTGTTTCCAAGAGACAAACAGATGGGTGGCGGAGGGATTAGGGCTTTGACTTTCCTGTTGACGGCTTCCTAGGACATGAGTCCTCATTCCCCCAGGAGATCGTCCGGCTGACTTAGCTCACCACTCCTCCCAAGCCCTAACTTTTCTGTAGCACAGGGTGTGTTTCAAAATATTGTGAAATAACAAATACATCCTGTTCAATGACTTTTTTTTTTTTTAACTGAAAGTCGAGTCCCTCAAAACCAACTGCAGTCAAGGAAGTACAAAAATAACAAATCGGATTGAGCCCTGGGAAGAGTAAACAAGAGAGTATTGGTGTGCCTGAGTATGGAGAGTACAGCCTCGGGACTCCACATTGAATAGGTCTGCGTGATGCTGGAGTGTGGACTTGACATTCCGTTGCCATGGAATGGCTAGAGATTAGCCATCTGCTGGCTAGACATTATCCGGTGCGCCTCCCTTAATTCACAGATAAGGAAGCCAAATCTCCCAGAAGTGAAGCGGTTCTCCTAAGGACAGAATAGAATAAATAGGGGGCGCCTGGGCGGCTCAGTCGGCCAAGCATTTGACTTCGGCTCAGGTCATGATCTCGTGGTTTGTGAGTTCGAGCCCCACATCCAGCCTTGTGCTGACAGCTCAAAGCCTGGAGCCTGCTTCCGATTCTGTGTCTCCCTCTCTCTCTGCCATCCCCAGCTTGCGCTCTGTCTCTCTCTCTCAAATAAATAAACATTATTGAAAAATAGAATAAATAGGTAATTAAGAATCAGAAGCAAGATTAGAAGTCAGCTGTCTCTTGCTATGTAACAATATAAATGTCTCACCACCATTAGGGGCCCTGGGTCAAATAGTCAATGCCTACTTTGGGGAGCCCATTTGCTGGGACCTTTCTAATGCACGGTTGTACTATCCCCAGGAGAAATTCCTCAGAAACTTGGCCTGGAGTCGCTTCTGACCTACACTGAAACCAGAACCATGACATATTTTGTTCCAACCCTGACCCCCCCACCCCGCCCCCGCCTATGGCTGGATGACCTTTAACACCACGGTTCTTCACATGTGATGATTTTTCATAATGTGGCTTCTCGGCTCTGCTGGCGAGCGCAGCATGTTCGGATTTACTGTGCATTCGTCTCTCAGGCTTCGCAACTCACCGTGCAGGACACACACAGGTCCATCACAAGTTCTTAGTGTTGGAGATACCGCCTATCACCTATTCCTTCTTTAGGACTCTACAACGGATGAAATGTGCTTTATGTTTTCCAGGTAAATAAGGAAAAGATAAAAATGGGGTGTCACCTCCAAGAAATCTGAGGCACAGCAGCAAGTGCCTCCACGTTTTTTGGTCCCAGGCTCAAAACTCCATTTGGCCTGGGTCACTTCATGTTAATAGAAGAAACACCCGTACCTCAGTGGAAATCTCTGACAGTGCCAAACGGCTTGGCCTAGAAATGGAGTTACAAAAATATAGACTCAAAACTTACACGGAGCGGGGGTGCCTGGGTGGCTCAGTCAGCTGAGCATCCAACTTCGGCTCAGGTCATGACCTCACAGTCCATAGTTCGAGCCCCACGTTGGGCTCTGTGCTGACAGCTCAGAGCCTGAAGCCTGCTTCAAGTTCAGTGTGTGTGTGTGTCTCTTTCTGCCCCTCCCTCTCCTCTCCTCTCTCTCTCTCTCTCTCTCAAAAATAAACATTTTTTAAAAGTTTAAAAAAACTTACTTGGGTTCTCTGAGCTGCTGGGTAATTGTTTCCTATGTCATTGATTCACTGACTTTGTTTTTGACTCAACATAATAGGGAAGGGCACAGACTTGGAAGACAGCATGAGTCTGAGTCCCAGCTCTGCAGTCACTTAGCTGAAAGGTCTTGGAGGAGTTCATTGATGTCGCTGTCTGGTCTCTTCCCATCTGTATAATGGAGATAATAGTTGGACTTACCAACTAGGGTTGCTGTGGGGATTAATATTTTTAGACTGCTTAGAATAGTTTCTGACTCTGAATAAAAACTCTTAAGTTAAAAAAAAAATACTATTTTCTGAGGTGCCTGGGTAGCTCAGTCAGTTAAGCATCCAACTCTTGATTTCATCTTGGGTCATGATCTCACAGTCATGAGACAGAGCCCCACATCAGGCATGACGGGCTTGGGACCTGCTTGGGATTCTCTCTCTGCCCTTCTGCCCCTCCCAACTCACACTTCTCTCAAAATACATACATACATACATGCATAATACATAAGTTGTATTTCCTAAGTTTGGCTTACCGGGTATCAGGTATTGAGAATTGGATCGTGTGGCAGACAGACTCTAAGGTGACACCGATGATTCCTGCCTCCTAGACTGTATAATCCCTTACCCTTGAAGGGCCAGTTACTTGCTTCTAACTAACTAAGGAGAAGGTAATAGATGTCACTCCCATAAATACGTTATACTATGTTACTAAATAATTAGTCCCCTAATTGGGCTACCCTAAGACTTCTTGCTAGAGGACTCACTTTCACTCTTTGGCTGGGCCTTAAAGAAGCAAAATGTCAGGAAGTGAACTGCCTATAGAAAGGCCCATGTGGCAGGGAACTTCTAGGAGCTGACAGTGGCCTTGAACCAGCAAAAATAGAAGCAACCAAAAAAACCTCTGCAGTCCTACAAGGCAATGAGTTCTGCCAACAAGCTGAGTGTTGGAAGTGGATTCCATCCGAATCCAGCCTCTAGATGAGAATGCAGCCCAAACTGATAACTTGACGGAAGGCCCGTGAGCCCTGGACACAGAAAACCCATCTAACCCTGGCTGACATTTTGACTACAGCCTTTTGAGAGACCCTGAACCAGAAGCTGAATAGGTTGGAGAAAAACACTCGACCATTCTGACTGGTCTCACTGTAAGTTCATAACCACTACGCCAGTACTAGATGATGTCTGCCCTTGGCCTCGTGGGCTGCGTTCTTCCAGGTGACTATTTCACGCGCTTGTCTCTCAGAATGGAGAACTTTGTCCCCCACGTTGGCTCTCAGCCAATACCCTCACTTCTCCTCATCAAGAAAATAGAGAACTAGCACAAGCCCCTGCCACCCATCCATTCATCTCCCTCCATCGGTTCCCGTACTTGTATTTTATTTCCAAGTATTCAGAATAAATGGCCTGTGGTCCAGTCCTCCTGCCTGTGAGCCACAGCCCATCTCTCACCAACCCAAGGCTATCATGCCAGGACGGGGCTCGCTGACAGGTATCTCAAAATTAACGTGTGTAACCGAACCCCTGATCTAATCCTATCATTCCTATGCCCCTCCCCTCCTCCGCCACCCCCTAAAAAACCCGATTTCTTTCCGTCTTCCTTACCTCAATAGTAATTCCATGGTCATTGTTGCTAGAGCCAAAAATCGGAGACTCATCCTTGGTGCCTTCCTCTTCCCGGATCCAATCCACATAGATCCCGTCGGCTCTGTCTTCACATGGATGCAGAATCCCTCCTCTTCTCCCCATCACCTTCTCCCATTCTGGTCGTCTAGTCATCGTCATTGCTTGCCTGGATCGCAGCAGTAGCTGCCTCTTGGCAGGCCTCCTTGCTTCCAGCCTTGCCCCTCTTCAGGCCATTCTCAGCGGAGCAGCCAGAATGATCTGTGGAGTTCTACCACTCCTCTGCTCAAAGCTCTCTCACGGCTTCCCATGTCGGTTGGAATAAAATGCAAAATGGTCAAACAACCCCCAAAGTCTGACAGGGTCTCCCCTACACACACTTTTCTCCGGAACTTTTCCTTCTGCGTTCTCCATATCCTGCCCTGGTTGCCCAGGGCACGCTGGAGCTTAGGATCAGTCCTGAGAGCGGTGGGAAGCTTCTGATGAGTTCCCTAAGCCATGCTTCCGTCTTCTCTGCCTATGGTATGGGACAAGAGATAGAAGGTGTCACGGGCCTGCGTGTCAGCCTCTTACGTTATACGGAGGCTGTGAGGAGTCTTGCTGTGCCCCCAACAAGGGCACAAAGGACCCCTTTGCAAAGCTGGCATTGCTTGGGACTCCTTTCTTATTCTCCTTTTTGTGGAAAAAAAAAAAAAAGTAAAAGCAGAAAATTCAAATGCTAGAAATTTTTAGTATTTTTAGAAGTTTTTCTTTACTTTAAAAAAGTATTTTTTATGTTATGCATTTTTGAGAGAGAGTGCATGCAAGTGAGGAAGGGGTAGAGAGAAAGGGAGATACAGAATCCGAAGCAGGCTCCAGGCCCTGAGCCATCAGCACAGAGCCCAACGCGGGGCTCCAACTCAGAAACAGTGAGATCACAACCTAGACCAAAGTCAGGTGCTTAACCAACTGAGCCACCCACGCGCCCCTAGAAGTTTTTTCTTAATTTCATTACACAAGTGTTGCAAACATTAAAGTTCAGAATCCACAAAAGAGAGAAGGAAAGAGGGGAGGGAAGAAAGTCAGGAGGGAGGGGAGAAGGAGAGACAGAGAGGAAGGAAGGAAGACAAAGGTAGAGGGAAAAGGAAAAGAAAATTGCCCAGGGGCCTGCCACATAACAGAGTTCCTATTCACAATTATGGTTCTTCTTTTTTCTTTAATGTTTATTTTTGAGAGAGAGGGAGACAGAATGCGAGTGGGGGAGGGGCAGAGAGACAGGGAGAGTCCCAAGCAGGCTCTGTGCCATCAGTGCAGAGCCCCACTCGGGCTCGAACCCACAAACTGTGAGATCATGAGTTGGTTACTGACCGAGCCCCCCAGGCGCGCCTGAGGTTCTCAGTACTTTTTAAACTACCCCCACCCTCACCCTGCCCGGGAGACTGGGAGGGGCAGCCTTCTCAGCAAGCCGAATTTCATGCGGCCCATCACACCCCGCCCTAGCTGAGCTCACCCCCAAGTTTTAGAACAGACATCCTGGAGTTTGCTTACGAACCCATGACTTTCCTGGCATCTCACTGGAGTAGCTTCTGACTAAGCGTGTCCGGGCCATAACCTGAGGTTAAAAGAAATTCTGGTTCTTCTCTTGATAGGAAAAGTGTACATAAAGTTGTGCTGTATTTTCTGCAGTTACAATGAATAAGTGATAAAATATAAACAGGACACCCAGGAAGAGACTAAATCCTTTCTGCTCTACCACTCACAAAAATCCATTATTGGGGCACCTGGGTGGCTCAGTCGGTTAAGCCTCCGGCTTCGGCTCAGGTCAGATCTCACGTTCGTGGGTTCGTGCCCCACGTCAGGCTCTGTGCTGACAGTTAGCTCAGAGCCTGGAGGCTGCTTCCGGTTCTGTGTCTCCATCTCTCTCTGCCCCTCTCCCCTCATGCTCTGTCTCTCTCTGTATCAAAAATAAATAAAACATTAAAAAAAAAACATTGTAAAAATCCATTATTAAATTACATCATGATACGATTCTACTGATATCCATGTGTTTTTATTTTTAAGTTCATTTTATTTATTTTGAGAGAGAGAGTGTGTGTGTGTACACCCATGCTCGAGACGGGAGGAGCAGAGAGAGAATCCCAAGCAGGTTCCACAATGTCAGCTCAGAGCTGACACAGGGCTCAAACCCACAAATCATGAGATCATGACCTGAGCTGAAATCAAGAGTCACACGCTCGACCAACTGAGCCACCCAGGGGACCCTTGTTTGTGTTTTTTAAAGATTGGTGTGTCCTTTTATTTATATATCACTGAGTATACTACCCTATTAATAATAGGGTTTATTGGGTTCTGTTACCACTATTATTTTTTAAAGTTGTGATATTTTGTTTGGAGGTCGCTTTTTATTAAATAACTGTTTAAAGGCTGTTAATAGCCACAAAAGAGAGTTTTAGGCCACAATTTAGTACACAGAAATAGTAATTTGCTAAAAAGTAATTTAGGAAAATGGAAATATAGGGGCGCCTGGGTGGCTCAGTCGGTTGAGCGTCTGACTTCAATTCAGGTCATGATCTCACAGTTCGTGGGTTTGAGCCCCGCGTCGGGCTCTGTGCTGACAGCTCAGAGCCTGGAGCCTGCTTCGGATTCTGTGTCTCTTTCTCTCTCTGCCCCTCCCCTGTTTGCGCTCTGTCTCTCTCTGCCTCTCAAAAGTAAATAAATGTAAAAACATTTTTAAAAAATATATATAAATGGAACTCTGCAAATGCAGTTGGCGACTCACATGCTTATAGCTGGTTTGCATTGTTTTTAGGATGAAGCAAGCAAGCATCAAATTAACACACAATGTAAAATATTTCCAAGTATGCTCTTGAAAGTGTTCTGACCACAAAAATTAAGAACATTTTCTGATAATTATTTTGGCCATTTTTTTCCATCACCCATTTTCTTCACAATCCAATAAAAGCATCGATGAACTACATGCTAAACGTGATTCACTGTTATAAGATGGGTAGATTTCCAGGGGCGCCTGGGTGGTTCAGTCAGTTGAGCAGCTGACTTCAGCTCAGGTCATGATCTCCTGGTTCATGAGTTGGAGCCGCACGTCCGGCTCTGTGCTGACAGCTCAGAGCCTGGAGCCTGCTTCTGATCCTGTGCCTCCCTCTCTCTCTGCCCCTCCCCTGCTCATGCTGGGTCTCTCTCTCAAAAATAAATAAACATTAAAAAAATATTGGCAGATTTTCAGAATTTCAATATTAAATACATGGACTTGACATTTGCTATGCACAGCAAAGGACATTTTGGACAAATTTTGTCCAAAATTTGCTTAAATGTTATATGCAAATCTTTCAGTAATTTATAAACTAAACTATAGATAAATTTCCATTATTTCTTAGGTGCTTAGAAACATTAAGTGACTTTTTCCTGTGGATACTCCTACCCGGTGTCACCTCCTTACAGCCTGAAGTATGTCTTTACTAATTTCTTGAAGCAAGCCTGCTAGCAATTACTCCTCTAAGATTTTTTTAATCTGGGAATAGTTTTATTTTTTATTTTTATTTTTTTTAATGTTTCTTTATTTTTCAGAGAGAGTGTGAGCACAAGTAGGGGAGGGGCAGCAAGAGGCGGCAGAGAGAATTCCAAGCAGGCTCTGCACTGGCCAGCGCCAGCATAGAGTCCCATTCTGGCTAGATCTCACTCATGTGAGACTATGACCTGAGCGGAAACCAAGAGTTGGACGTTCAGCCCACTGAGGCGGCCAGGCGCCTTATCCGGGAATATTTTTAACGTGCCTCCATTTCTTGAGGTAAAACTCTGCAGCATAAGAAGCCCCATTTGTTTCTGAGCATATTTGCTAACTGGATGGATAATGCCATCGTTGGAGGTGGGTTTCTCACTTTCCACCCAAAACGAAGCAGTTCCCTCCAGCACTGAGGCTTTGATAGCCTACCCCGCCACGGTCACTTCCGAGTCGGGGGGGTTGGGAGGAGGAGCACCCCCCCAGAACACTGCAGGTGCCTACGGGGCACCCCCTCCGCCAAAAACACCGCAGATGCACTGTGTGTGCAGAAGCTCAGCACAGTCTCCGAAATAAATGCTTCTTAATTTTTTTTTTGTCTTCACTCTTTTCCCAGAGCCCTGAAATAATTGTTTTTCAAAATTATTGTCCAGTTTTAATGTTTTTTGGGGGCAGAGGATTTGCTGCCCCAAGTGCAGCTCTCTGAATAATACAGACTAGAGCCTCAAAGGACTTTAAACAGGAAAGGGGGGAAGAAAGAAGAAAAAAATATATTTGGGACTTTGGAGCTGAACGCAACCTTACAGATTCTATCATCAAATTCTGTGTCTTAGAAATGGGCAACGCAGGGCCCACAGACAAATGACGAGTTACTGACAGCCAGGAAGAGAACCCAAGCTTCTTGATTCCCATCTTCCCATGTGGTCTTGCCCAGATCGTGCTCCTGGACCGCAGAGAAATACCATGAGTAATGAGCAAGTGTGAATTTTATCAAAGAAATGTAGTCAATCTACGTGGCGCATACAGGAAATTATTCGGTTTCGTTGAAGTCAGTTGTGAAAAGTATAATTTAACGAGAGACTTAGGGCTTGAAACTCAGGCCACATTGGGGGTAGACTGAATGAGGCCACAGAAGTTTACTCGTGACATATTAAACAAAGAGCTTCAGAACCAACTGGCCTCCACAGGCTCACACCGGCATCAACAGTAAAATATTCTTTGTCAGTTAATCATCAGCTGACTTACTGAGTTTCTCATCCTGAAGTAATAACCCCCTCCCCCCTTTTCACAGAGGTGTAAGCTATAAGCAAAATGAAGGGTTCATTATCTTGGGAGAAAAAAGTATTATTAAAATCTCATCCAAATCCACACTGAAACCTGACAGTGACATTGTATCCATGAGGTTAACCTTAACATATGGTAATAATAATAAAAATTTGACGGTTGCAGTGTTTATTTTTTGCCCACAACATCAAAGAGTCGACGATATATCACTTATATTTATTGTTCTTTGGCGGGCTTGAAAACTTAATGAGAGGGATAAAAACAGTGGTAACAGGGAGCAAAGAGACTTCATAACCGTGTTTCCGGATCCATTGTGGTTGACACATTTCCCACAGCTGCAAACAGAAACGGGCGTTGCGAATGTAAGCTTGTGAGAAATGAGAAGCATGGGGGTGCTGGGAGGCTCAGTCGGCTAAGCGACTCTTGATTTCGGCTCAGGTCATGATCTCACAGTTGGGGGGATGGAGCCCCACCTCGGGCTTCTCAGTGACGGCAAGGAGCCTGCTTGGGGTTCTCTCTCTCCCTCTTTCTCTGTCCCTCCTCACCTTTCTCTCTCTCTCTCTCTCTCTCTCTCTGACTCTCTCACAAAAATAAGTAAACATTTAAAAAAGAAAGAAAGAAAAAGTATGGATTTGCCAAAACACCCCACTCTTTGGGATTTTCCTTATGACAAATGTGGTCAGACAGATAGAGCTAGCATGGCAGGGATAAAGCCCTGAAAAGATCAACTCGGAGCCAGACGGAATCAGAGTAACTCGGGGACGATGAGAACGAGGCAGAGGGGAAGAAAACCGGCGTGACCCGGCTCATTCGGTCAGCACGGTGTCATGGCATGAACGCAACTATTATCTCTCAGAAAGGAGACGCAGGTGCGCAGACTTTAAGCAGTTGTGACGGGGTCTCTCCTCCAAAATCACAGCCGAGTCCTAGGGTCCCTGTAGCACTCTTACGATCTTCACTTCCCAGTCACTTCCTCAGTCTGTCAGTCTGCCTCTCTCTCTCTCTCTCTCTCTCTCTCTCTCTCTCTCTCTCTCTCTCTCACACACACACACACACACATACACACACACACATTTGGCATCTGTCCTTTCTGTCTTTCACCCCAGTAACTTGGTCTTTGTAAGTAGGCAAGATACTGGGGGGCGGGGGGGGGTGTGTGGAAATAGCATTAAAAAGAACAGACATTCAAATGGAAAAGAACCTTCCATTCCTTCCTTAATCCTTGACCATCGACATCCACTTGTGATACCAACCATGAACTTGAACTGTGGTGCGGTCACGAGCCCTTGGCGGATCCTCCCTGCTGCCTAAGGATTAGCCACTTGGCTGACCCCCTGCCCCTCCTTGGGAGAGGAAGAAGAAAGCAGTTGTGTCATGTGCCTGAACAGACACCTGAATAAGTGGATGGAAGCCATTTTGAGGGGCAGAATTCCAGTTACCAAAACCGTAGGTGTGACCCACAAAACCCCACGTTGGCGCCGCCTCCGTCAGGGACCAGAGCTCCACGTTGCCCGTCATCAAAGCACCCACGTCTGAGTTCTCTTTCTTGGCTATAATCTGGAAGCCAGATCCTGAGGTCCCTGAGGGGCATGCAGTAACGAAAAGACAGTTTTGTTGTGTGTGTGTTTTTTTTTTTACGTTTATTTATTTGTTCTGAGAGAGACAGAGAGAGAGGGAGAGAGAGGATCCCAAGCCGGCTCAGCACCGTCAGCCTGGAGCCAGATGCCGGGCTCAAACTCACGAACTATGAGATCATGACCTGAGCTGACACCGAGTCAGACGCCCAACTGACCGAGCCACCCAGGTGCCCCAGGACCATGTTTCACCCCAAACTGGGAGCCACCTCGGAATCCCGGTGTTGAGGAAAACGCCGAGTCCCCACTCCCGACACTCGATGTGGAAGGCACTCCTTTAGTCTCATCTTGCTGTTGCTCACACCGCCTCCTCATTCCCAGAGGGACAGCAGCCAACTGACTGGTAAACCTGGGAACAGGGGGCATGCATAACTCTTGTTCCCGCAGATGCCAGCCGTTGGGTAAGCTTCCAGGTAAGCGCCGTGCGCGACTGCAGGGGGAGGCTGCCACCGCGAGCTCTGTCTGTCCAAGTCTCCGGTGCAACGTCAGGAACCTCACTGTGGCCACGCCCCCAACCTACAGTCTCCAGCGGTGATAGCAGCAAACAGCCGTTTGACCCCCGCTGGACTGACGACTTCATACCAGCAAACTCAGGCAGACACTGAATCTGAAGCAGGCTCCAGGATCCAAGCTAGCTGTCAGCACAGAGTCTGACATGGGGCTCAAACCATGAACCGTGAGATCATGACTTGAGCCGAAGCCAGACGCTTAACAGACTGAGCCACCCAAGCGCCCCCAGTCACGGCTCTTAAAGGCCTCACAGCAGGAATGGGAAGAAACAGAGAAACCTTAGTGTGAAGAAATTCTATAGAGGTGGAAAGCAAGAGCGAACAGGGCATGAATGAAGGCGGGTGACTCAGCCCCGCACCGCCCAAGTGCCACAAAGGTGGCGGTAGATGGGCTGATTCTGAAAGGGTGAGCGGCTGTTGGCCAAGCAGTGATGCACACACACAGGGAGCACTCTCGGTGGGTACTGAACCCTCGGTCTCACACCCGGGGCGGACAGACTCACACCCAGGGAGTGGGCAGGACATACGCACAAGAGGTTGGCAAACAAGAGAAGCAACTTGGAATGCGTGTGAAAAACACAGACGACCGGGGCACCTGAGTGGCTCAGTCCGTTAAGTGTCCGACTCTTGGTTTTGGCTCAGGTCATGATCTTGAGGTTCTTGAGTTCGAGCCCCACATCAGGCTCCAGGCTGACAGTGCAGAGCCTGGTTGGGATTCTCTCTCTGCCCCTCCCCTGCTCGTGCTCTCTCTTTCTCAAATATAAACTTACACACACACACACACACACACACACACACACACACACACACCACCACCAGTGGCACCTGGGTGGCTCAGTCGGCTAAGCATCCGACTCTTGATTTTGGCTCAGGTCATGATCTCATGGTCATGAGATCAAGTCCCTCATCAGGCTGGGCATGGAGCCTGCTCAAGATTCTCTCTCTCTGCCCTTACCTTCTCAGGCATGTGGTCTCTCTCTATATAAAAAGACAAAACAAAACAAAACCACAGACGACCAGGCTCTACCACAAGTTTACAAATCTAAAAGGAGTAACCCAGGAACGTGTGTTTTTAATCAGCACTCCAGGTAATGTTTTTGATCCAGAAAGTTTGGAATCACTCCTACATTTGGGGAGCCACTGAAGAGCTTCAGGAGATGGAGGAATCTGACCAGAGCAGAATCCTCAACTCTGCCGGCACAGTGGGGCTTGAAGGCAGGAAGGTCTCCAGAACAGTTTCAACAAGAGACTGGCAGGGGCCAAAACATGCTGCTGACAATGGGTATGAAGGTCGATGACAAAGTTTAAGAGACAGTCAAGGTGTGAGGGGCGCCTGGGAGGCTCGGTCAGTTAAACATGGGACTGTTAATTTCATGTCGTGATCTCACGGTTGGTGGGATTGAGCCGCGTGTCAGGCTCTGCGCTGACAACATGGAGCCTGCTTGGGATTCTCTCTTCCTTGCCACCTGCCCCTCCCCCACTCACACTCTTTCTCAAATTAAATAAATAAATTAAAAAAATTTTTTAAAGATATTTAAGGTGTTACAGGGGCAGGACTTCACTGACCGCACCTTGACAGTGAGGGAGAAACAGAGGTCGCCTACATTTCTGAGGCAGGTCACTAGGTGAATGGGCTCTTACGGGGAGAGAGTACAGTCTACCTGAGTTTTGAGCTAGATATGTCCCTAGCTAAGGAGCAAAAGTCCCCGCTGTAAGCACTGGCCCCTCTCCAAAGGAAGAGCCCATAATAGTCTCTGCAGAGTGTAGTTCACTATCGGGTCATATCCTATGATCTGGAATGGACACTTAAAAACCCTGTGCCAATTAAATAATGTCTTCTGGTAATTGTGACGGGACTTGGAGAAAGCCAGAGTTTGTAAGTGTGGCTGGAACTTGAACTGTGGGTGGGCAGCCGCATTCCATCAGTGGACAGAGAAGCAGAGGAGAGACAACAGCACAGTAGTAGTTCCAGAGGAAGGGGAAGGTGAGGAGGAGCATGAGACAGGTACACTCTCAAACTGGCAGAGAGGAAGACACGAATCAGAGAGCCTCCTGGCGCCGTCCCAGTTTCTGGTTCCTACCCCCGCGTGAGACCTGGCTATGTGATTACCCTTGTGCTCCATAAACTCAACCGTGGCCTTAAATAAATGCTTCTGGGTTTCGGACTCTTCACGTCGGCTAGCGCTACTTTGTTATTCGTCATACAGGCATAAAGACAGCATACTGGGTTTGGGTCCTATCAAGATTTTGGGTGCCCACAAGACATTCAGATGGAATCATCTAGTAAGATGCTTAACTTGTCAGTCATGGGATGAAATAAATATTTGCCTGTGTTCAGCATAAGAGCTGAAGCTGAATAAGGACTGTGGTCACCTACACAGAGCACGAGGAAAGAGATAAAAAACATAAGCTATGTAGACGTTACAATGATTGAGGAAAGTTAAAGACTTGTTATTTTTAATTTTTTCTAATGTTTTCTTATTTATTTTTGAGAGAAAGAGACAGCATGAGCAGGGAAGGGGCAGAAAGAGAGGGAGACACAGAATCCGAAGACAGGCTCCAGGCTCTGAGCTAGCTGTCAGCACAGAGCCCCACGCGGGGCTTGAACCCACGAACTGTGAGATCATGACCTGAGGTGAAGTCGGACACTCAATCAACTGGGCCACCCAGGCGCCTCAAGCCTTGTTATTTCTGAAGAAGTAAGAGATGGTCCTTTGGCTGTCTTAGAATTCTTGAGTATGATTATGGTCTATAAACATTATGATTAACCTAATAACACTAGAAGTAATGGGTAACGACAGACATTCTTAGACAGGAAGCTCCATGTCCGAGGTGATAGACTCGTATTATTCCAGATGAGCAACAGCCACGCTCAGGCCTCCCATTTCCTTTCGGGGAAAACCGACGAGTGGACAACGTTGATGACCCCACCACCGACGTCCCAGACGTGCAGGATGTAAGACAACCGACTTTGCTAAAGAAACTGGAAATGATTTCTTAGTTTAACTACGAACGGGGACCGGAGCGCCTCGTCTAGTCAAAAACGTTACCGCGCCTCATAAATCAGCAGTGGCCCTGAGGTTTCTCCCGGGATGGTTTCCAAACATGTGTTACGCATTATTGGTCACGGAACTCTGTGTACTAGAAAGCTTATTTTGTTATTAATGATCACGAGGACATTTGTCAATTATGATAGTTCGCTGGATCCTACATTCTCCTTCCTTTTCCTCTTAGAGTCACACATTCCAATTAAAATACTTTTTGGAAGTTTGGGCCCTGAAGCATATGCCACTCCTCTGCCCCAAACGGCTGGGGGGCTCAGTCGGTTAAGCATTCTACTCTCATTTCGGCTCAGGTCATGATCTCACAGTGTGTGGGTTTGAGCCCCTGCTCTGAATTCCCTCTCCCTCTCTGCTCCTACTCCACTCATGTTTCTCTCTCTTTCAAAATAAACTTTAAAAAATTCTTTTTAAGGGCTCCTGGGGGGCTCAGTCGGTTAAACGTCCAGCTTTGGCTCAGGTCATGATCTCACAATTCATGAGTTCGAGCCCCGTGTTGGGGTCTGTGCTGACAGCTCAGAGCCTGGAACCTGCTTCAGTTTCTTTGTCTCCCTTTTTCTCTACGTGTCCCTTGCTCACATGCTCTGTCTCAAAAATAAATGACATTAAAAAAATTTTTAATTCTTTTTAATCTTAAAAAAAAAAAAGACAGGAAGGAAACATACTGTGTTTTCCAAATTTTCTTTGAGCATGGAACTTACAAGAAAAAATGTAATTGGAAACAGCATTTTAAAAAATCTATCATGGGTCTGTACATGGTTAGCAACGAATGTATTAAATTTTCAGTGCATCATCATGAACAGAACTGGTTAATTTTTGTATACTTACTATTTTGTCGGCATGTTCAGGCACTTGGTAATTATAATTCTGCTTTCCTCTGCAATCATTAACTGAGATACAAATGACAATATATAGTCAGTACTGTCTCCCCTATGAAAACACACTTTTCAATTTTTTAATGTTTATTTTTGAGAGAGAAAGGGACAGAGAATGAGCAGGGAAGGGGCAGAGAGAGAGAGGGAGACACAGAATCCAAAGCAGGCTCCAGGCTGTGAGCTGTCAGCACAGAGCCTGATGCGGGGCTCGAACCCGCGAACTGTGAGATCATGACCTGAGCCGAAGTCGGAGGCTCAGCAGACTGAGCCACCCAGGCGCCCCAGTAAAAACCCTTTTAAAGAAGAGTTAACATTTATTAGATTGCAAGAATAGAGACAGATTTAGTTATACAACCCAAACTAGGTTTCCCCAAAGTGTCCTAGAGAACACTAACACGGCATAAATTCTAAATAGACATCACATACAAAAGAGTCTTGCCTGGGTCCTGGGTAGGGGGAGAAATCAAAGAAAGATTATAAAAGGAAAAATGTTATAAAAGACATTGAGACAACGGGGAAAAAAAGGAATATAAACTGTAGGCTGGGTATTTCAGTGTGGATGCTAAATTCCAAGAGTGTGATAAGGTATCGAAGTTTAAGAAGGAATGTCAGCTCGTAGGAGAAGCATACTGAAGTGTTTGACTTGTGGGCCAAATGTCAGGATACCGGCAACTTTCAAAGAGTTCAAAAATAAGGGTCACATTCACCTATGGACATAGATGAGAAGGAGCAAAAGATCAAACAAATGTGGCAAAACGTTAACAACAGGGAATCTAGATGAAGGCCGTTGGGAGTCAGTGGGCACTATCCTTCCAACTCCTCGTTTATTTTATTTTTTTTAATAAAATTTTTTAATGTTTTATTTATTTTTGAGAGACAGAGAGAGACAGCATGAGCAAGGGAGGGTCAGAGAGAGAGGGAAACACAGAATCTAAGGCAGCTCCAGGCTCTGAGCTAGCTGTCAGCACAGAGCCCGACGCAGGGCTCGAACCCACGAACCGTGAGATCATGACCTGAGCCGGAATCAGACGCCCTAATGACTGAGCCACCCAGGCGCCCCAACACCATGTTTTTAAATTGGAATTTTGCTTAGCAAAGTCAATACACTCATGTTAAAAAGGGACTCGAGGGTTTTGGTTGTTCAGATACGCAATTTTAAGCAGATGGAAGTAACGATTGAGCTGTTTGAAAAGATGAACCTGATTTCATCACACAGCCCGGATGCAGGGACAGAGGACTGAATGGCATTGTCCTCAGAGGCTCGGCACATAGAGGAAACATGGGATCTGTAGAAGTGTGGGTGGGTTGGCATGGACGAAGCATGAAGTAGAAGTAAGGACAGAGACAGGAGGTGCAGGATTTACAGGTCCAGCCAGCCTGTGAAGTTTCACGTGCCACCTAAGGGGAATTAGATGTTCCTTTGAAGTCTAACGGGCGCGGGCGGCGTGATCGGGCTCACTTGTCATGACAACGGTCAGCTCCATGAAGGACAGGCTGGAGCACATGAGACCAGACCTGGGGAGCCAGTGAGAAACTACAGCAAGGAGAAGGGATCAGGGACTGGACTAAGGTGGCGGGGCGGGGGAGAGGGCGTCTGGGTGGCTCAGGTGGTTGAGCAGCCGACTTCAGCTCAGGTCATGATCTCATGGTTTGTGGGTTTGAGCCCCGCGTCAGGCTCTGTGCTGACAGCTCAGAGCCTGGAGCCTGCTTCCGATTCAGAGCCCCTCTCTCCCTCTGACCCTCCCCTGCTCACACTGTGTCTCTCTCTCTCTCTCTCTCTCAAAAATAATAGTTAAAAAAAAACT
Organism: Helogale parvula; assembly: GCA_004023845.1. Classification (NCBI taxonomy): domain Eukaryota; kingdom Metazoa; phylum Chordata; class Mammalia; order Carnivora; family Herpestidae; genus Helogale; species Helogale parvula. The sequence continues at coordinate 143,216 of PJEM01000528.1, read as the reverse complement.
GGACTAAGGGGTAGGAGAGGAAAGGAAAGACAGATCTGAGAAGAGGCGCCAGGTTGACTGGAAAGGTTGGTACCACCCACCCCAGGAAGATAATATAAACGTCCGTTCCCCAACCATAAAATGGAATGAACACCAGGTTCCCTGTCACAGGATTGTTGCGAGGACCCAGGCAGGGCGAGGAGGGGGCACGGTAACACACGAAAACCATTCAGTGCACGAAGTAAGTGCTCAATTAGTCACCACCATCGCTGCAGCCACCGCGGGAGAAGGGGATCGGGAACCGGTCCCAGCCAGCCCTGAGGTCCGGCCTACTTCTGACCCCAGTCCTACAACGGATGCCCATGGTCTCCACACCCACAGCAGCAGCAGCAGCGGTGGGCTGGGGCCCAGCAGTCCAGAATCTAACCCTCCCAGGTCACTCGTCACACGCTACACGCATTAAGGGTGAAATCGTGCATTTGAACTTTCACTTCCTCCGGTCTCAGCTCTTAAACCTCTTGTGGGGTGTGCCGCTCAACACCTCCTTTAACTGGAACTCTCATCCAGACCAGATCAGTCTGGAGACGTCCTGAAAAGGCGCCGGCTGCTCGCAGACAGACAAGGGCACGACTACCGTTTCTGAGCGTCCGGGAAACTGGGGGCAAGTCTGTGTGACCGAGGGGGGCCTCTGGGGCTCATCTGTAAACTACCTAAGACAGTACTATCATGTAGGAGATGCTTGGAAATTGATGACTGGTCAGGACTACTGTGGAGCCCACTATTTCATCTGATTCTAGTATAAAAGTCATGGTATGAAAATATTGCTGCTGTCAGAAATTAAGTCAGTTAATTATTAAGAAATTAAGTCACTTGTCACTCGATCAAAGCCATCCAACTTGATAAAAGAACCAAGATTAGAACAGAAATCATCCAACTAAGAAATCTGGTTCTTTTCATGAGAGAGGTCTGTTTCTACAGTATCGAGAACACTTATTTCAAAATACAGTCACATCTCATGACCGTCGGTGTGATGCGTTACTTCCGTAAGTGAAAAACCGTATTCTTCAGAAATGGATGGTTGAAGCTACCGGGAAACTTCTCGATGGTAGCTTCTGGTAAAGACTCGGTCACCAAATAGGCATATCTACCTATTATCTAAACTTGACTATTGACACTAAATGCCGGAACGGTTGAAATGAAAACGCAATCTCTTTACTTTTAAGCTTTATTTTATCACCCTCATCAAACACACATTGGGAAGCATACCAACAGTGCATCTTAGGGGGGTCAGTTTACAACAAAACTGAACAAGGCAATTGTGTTTACAGAAAAAGTTTTCAGCAAAAAACTATACGCAACACGGTCCGTTGAAACGCAGCGTCCATACGTTTTAGGTATAAAGGAAAGTGAAAAATAAAAGTTCTTTGCTACGTAGCAAGAAAAGAAACAAGTTTAAAAGACTCGAGTAGGAATCAGGAATTTAGGGATTTCAGAAAAGGACTTCTTGGTACTGATACACATCTACATTTATAGTCCCAGTAGTTATTTTAAAACAAACAAAAAAAAACTGAAAAAAAAAAAAAAAAAAACCTCACAAACAAGAAGACATCACCAGGGACAGAGGACCAAGCGCGCCAGGAAACGCCGAGACCGATATGCTACCGAAAACCTGGCGGAAGCGTTACAGGCTGTTCACTGTGTAAAGTCCTGGGAGCTCTGAGGTGAGGGGACCCGCAGGACACCGTCCGCCTCATGACTGGCTTTGGTTTGAGGGGTGTTTCCCATTCTGTCCGACCACACCTTCCCACCAAAAACACAGCAGGTGCACATTTCCGAGGGAAAAAGGTAGAAGATTTTAATCTTCACAATCAAGCGCTCCAGTGCTGATCCAGGAAGCCATCAACTGTTAACATCTATTGACCGTGACTGGATTTCTAAGAGTGACCAAAAGGTAACAAAGATGGAGCCCTTTTTGGGGAAAAAACATCCCTCCTGCCCCACATCTGACACTGTTAAGAGGATATAAAGGAATGTCCAACCATTTAAGGTTTTCTCAGTAAAGACGGAGGAATGAAAGAGTTAAGTCCCCCTGGGAAAGACCCAACAGCGTCACACTCTGCAAAGTAAACATTCTACAGAGATGCGGCTTAATTTTTTTTTAATTAGAATAAATAATCACGACTTACTTCCATAAGGTGCTAGAGCGCTGCAGTAGGCGCGTGCCAACGCCCACGGTACCCAGCGTGCAAAGGGAAACGCGGAGAGGGCTAATCCCCGGTTCGTTCTGATCCTTGATCTGCAGGGGTGCTGACGTACGGCAAACACACAAAAACTGGGATTTAAGTATGTTTTTAAACATTAAGCCAAACGGAATATGGGTCTTTAATCTGGTTTTATAAACTCTGAAAGTAATTTTCTGGGGAGACGATGATGAGGGGCGTGTAGGAAAGGGAAGATTCTGTTCTATGCTGCAAGCACCATGCCTGGAGTTTTAAAAAGAAACGATCACCTTCAGATCATAAGCTACGTGGGAGATCACTAACACCAGTAAGGAAGCCACTTTCCTCCCCTCACTTATCTTACTCCTCTTCCTTCTCTTCTCTACTCTTGAATTTGGCAGATTTCTGACAACCCGCGCTAACAAATCACACAGCGACACCGAATTCCAGGAACCGGAGAGATTCTGCGTCTGCAGGTGTCATTCAGGACACCTCGCCATATCTGCTCTTAACTCGCTTCCGACTCGTGAGTACCGGTAAGCGGGGCGCCTAGGCGGGAGGGGACCGCAAACCGGGGAGGGGGCAATGGCCAGACAGGATTCTCGTGATGACAAGCAAGAGCCTAACAAAATAAGCTCTTTTCTGCACGACGAAGATCAACAGCAAGTAAAGCTAAGCAAGGCAAGTAAGACAGAACGCTTCTCTTTGCCTCTAAGCGAAAGTACTGGGAACCCAGGTCGTAACACCTACACCGCTTTCCTTGAGGACACTGTGGAAGCTGCTCTGGCAAACGGGAGATCACACTCGGGCGGTCATCTGATCAGTCTCCCGTGAATCCCCGCATTTACGGGGACACAAACATAACCGCGTGATGATGACTCCGAAAAGCACAAACGGAGCAAGTTTAAAACATTAATCCTCATGAGCCATATGAGGAACGACTAAAGTGCTGAGCTGTGTGTAGCAAGATGAATGAATAAACACTTCACACCAGGAAAACACAAGCTGTAAAAACTATCTTCTATCCTGAAGATCACCTTGATTACCACCTATAAGATATACAACTTCCTAAACGCTCTCTGGTTTATAGATATTTCTTTTATAGCCCATTTCTCCTATAAAATTGCAGCAAAAATAGTTAAAACTGTTTACCTCCTTCAATAAATATCCACAATCCCTGTTGATTACATGCCACTGTCTCAGTCAACTGACCATCCTACAATGGAAAACAACGTGAAAGACACCGAGGTGGGAGAGGGGGCTCAGAGAACGGAACGCCACGTCCTGTGGGCTCGGGCGGGGAAGCTCACCCGAAACAAAACAGATCCGTGACGTTTCTGGGCACTCTGAAAACAGAACTCTGCACGTTCCCCTGTAACTAAGAAAATGTCACGTATCCAAACACAGCACGGGGGTTTCAGAGGAGTTCCACGTTATAGTGACTCGGTACCTTCACGTTCGTGGAGGAAGCAGACAAGTAACAGTGACTTGGAAAGACTGCCACCTCAGGTAAAGGCGATCCACTGAGCACCTTGAGAAGAAATGGAAATTCTTTTGAGCTAATCATGACCGAAAGCCGGTCTGCACGTGACTACACACTTGCCAAGAAATAAATGAATTCTATCAGAGCCAGAATAGTAAATTTGAGGAAGGAATCTACTATTAAAAATGGATTAGGTCCCAGAAAGAATTAGATTCTGCCAGAGAACTTGGGCTTCCCATCATATGGGATGTTGGGGGGAAATCAGATGTGAATAGTTTTACGCATACACAAAAAGGTAAGCCGAGGAAATTCTGGACTTTGACACTATGTGACTCCACCCAGAAGTTCTTCCACGGAAAAGGCTGAGGTGCGAGAAATTGCCATCATCTGGGAACTTTCACCCAAATGAGTTTTAACATCTTCCAGGAAACACAAGGCACTTGCTTCAATCTTTGACTATCTACACATCCGCCAGACTAAGCTCTAGTCACGCCACAAGTCCATCTGTGCCCTCATCTGAACAAAGCCGCCTAGCACGTATGCTTGCAGAAAACTCCAGGGGAAACGCGCTCTGAGCGCCTCTCCCACGCTCAGCCGTAACTGTGTTACTGGGATCGCCATCGGTGGCTCTGGCGCTGATTTTCACACTGAATGACACTGAAATGTCAGGCTGCGGAGTAAGACGGATGGCGGAAGGGGTGTCAGACGGGCCTGGTAAAGTCAGAGCACAAGACCGAAGAAGAAAACGACGACCAAGCGGGAGGGCCCGGCATCTGACAAGCACACCCGAAGGCGCCAGGACCGGGGAGGTTATTCCAGAAGGGTGCCGGGCGCGCCGGGTAGGCCGGAAGCCCAGCGTGATGGAGCAGAAACAAGCCTCGGGCCCCGAGATTCCCTCCGACTTCCTCCACCCGGCAGCACGGCTTCTGGAAGCGAGCACTCCTGCTCAGAGGTGAAAATATCAGGGGACGGAACACGACTGTAGAAGGCAAGTTAAATAAAAATTCAAGGATTGTTTTTCCTTTAAAGGTTAATGTAACAGATCTCAGCACCCGCCAGCAGCTCCGTACCGAGAGGGAGGCATACTTGTCTCCGGGAAAACGAGGGAAAAACGAGTAAAGCTGTATTTATGGTTTTTGTTCCAAAAGCAGCCAGTTTGGGCCCGAGGCATAACAGGGAGGGAGTTTCTCCGCAGAGCTGCTATACGGACAGCCACACAAAAGGGAAGACACCCAGTGGTAATAAGTGCAATGTCATGTTGCAAGAGGGGGACTGTTTTATCATTCCTTTAAAATGCGGCCAATTATCTCTTACCGAGGTGTCCGACTCCACCTGCTTGCCTAGAAAAGCAGCATTCAAGCTTTGAGAATGGCTAGCTGGCCACCTCCCCCAAATGTTTCCAAAGAACCAAAGGTTTCCTACGGAATAATCAATTTATATGTCTTTTCTGGGCCAAAAATGCATCAGGACAATACTGTAGAAGAACGAGAAACTGGGAAGGCAAGAGGGAAGGAAGCACAGATATTAACTTAGGGAAAGAAAAACTACCTGAGATCAAATTTGTCCCAAAGAGTAAGGTTTAAGTGACAAAAAGCCTCACCTCTTTACCCTACCTCTCAAAAATAAAATACCTACGTGTTTAATAACTTCAAGGAATCAAAATCCGTGTCTATATTTCACCCTAAAAGAATCATAAAAATTGCATCTTTTGGTAATATTTGGTTCAGGTTTGAGAAAGACAGTGAGGTTAAACTTCTTATAATATCGGAGGAGGGCGCGAGAATCTGCAAATGTCATCTTTGGTAGTATTGGGCTAAAAGCTATAAAATCACAATTTAAATCACAGGAGCCATCTTTTTTCAGTTTTGAGGCTTTAATATAAAATACTTAATTCAATGAATGGTGCTTAGGCTCATCAATTAGTCCATCAGCCCCCTAAAAATCTGGTTGGGACCTTCCGGAATAAAATTCTACAGTGTTAAGCGCTACCGATAGGCATGAATCTATCAGCGAGAAGACCAAGGGCACCGTGGAATTCAGCCTCGGGCTGCTAGCAGCACACAGCCGCACTAAGCTGAGGAGCCCACTGCGGTTTATTTGTGAGGGCTTCTTCTCCGTGGGGGTGGAGGGCGGACGAGGAAGGGGTGTGTGCCAACCAGGCCCGCCTGCCCTTTATGAAAAGAATTCACTGGTGTCCCGCGTTCATCAGTCTACGCAGAAGGACCTGGGGTTTCTACTCACCACGGAGGCCGCTACCCATTCGAGCATTTGTCTGGGGGAGGTTAGGTTTCCAGGGTACTGGTTATACTCTTGAATTTTTATCTCAAAACAACCCAGCTAATCACTTTCTGAGAAGGCCGCCAGGAAAGACAACAGACCTTCCTTCTGAGCGCACACCCGAGACACTCAGAATTTAGTCTTCCCTCGGGGATCGTGCCACGAGCCGTTCGGGCGATGCACCTCCTCTTACCAAATTCGGCTTCATGATAAACATGAAGGGAGAGTCCCGAATGATGTGAAAATTGTAAATAACTCAAATGTCAAATAGCAAGTGTCTGGACAGGGTCAAATAGTCCGTCCTCTAAAATGTAAATTCTTAGCTGGGCTGCTCAATAACACACAAGGACCGGGCAAGGTGCCTTCCAGCAGGGAAAGATAGTAAAGGCTTTTTCCTTAGGGAAAAAAAATTAATTCTATTTAGATAAGGGAACAAGAAAAAATTCATAACCTGTATACAGGTGGGGTTTTTTTTTTTTTGTATAATCAGTGTTTTATAAAGGTTTCCTAAGTTTTAAAGCTTTACGTCCAACCACCATGACGAGGGAAGAATCCATGATCACAACTCCTAAAACCACGCAGTCCACTCACGAACGTGTGCGCCCCAGCTCCCTGGGCTCAGGGGCACGTCGGGCTGCTGGAAATCCTTCCACGAATTCTTTTTGAGTTTTTCTTCCTTTCTCCCTCTACCTTGTTAGATCCACGCCTTTCCTAACTTTCCCGCAGACAAGAGCCAGGCTGTCTGGGCTGCTGCCCCTCCAGCTTCCCTTCAGCTACGAAGCTGGGCAGAAGAGGAGGAAGAAGGAAAAGCAATGATGGAGGAAGAGAGGAAGGAGAGCAGGAACCCCGGATTGCCCACCTTCCCTTTGCCTGGTGTTTTTTTCCCTTTCCCTTCACTGAACACAATTATTCCTTTTTGACCCACTTCAATTTCCATCCTAATAACAGAACTCGACCTTGAGAAACCTTACACAGATCACAGGAGACTCAGTACAGAAAAGACGAGCTAACACAGGTTCTAAAGCAGACCCGAGGCTGGGGCAGTACACGCGGAGCAAAACTTTTGCTTCGTTCCAATCACTGTAGGAGAGTTTCAGTTTAACCCGGTCTGGACTCACTGGTTCTGAGCCTCTCAGGAATGAACTATTTTCTCATGTACATTCTATCAGAGCGCGCGACCCTCAAAACACACGTGTCCTAAACCTTGCAGACGTGACACAGCTAGGGAAGAGGTACACACTGTATTAGTTCACGAGACTCACGCTGGAAAGCACACCGACTCCAATCTCGTCTTTCACAACCGCACACACACTCAAGCATACACACTAGACATAAAAATTGTGCAAGATCAAGCATCAGCTTTCTATTTTAAAAGCCTTAATTAAAAAAAAAGTAGACAGGCTCACTGCAGTTTCTTTAAAGGAATACCCAGTGCTACAGCGCTCCTTTAAAAACATCCGTGACCCAGTGTTAAGAACACAGTAGGTAACTGCTGCTGGACAATTACTTGACAATGACTGGGGGCCCCTGGGGTATCGGTGACGGGGACGGGAAGAACCACCTGACGACACGGAGGAGTAATCTGTGAGCGAGGTCACCAACTCTGACACGCCTGTTAGTACTCACTACAACATGATGACTTTCCACCCTGGCTTCACGATCACAGGAGATAACTAGGGTCTTTCTAGGTTACATACCGAAGAGCAGCACTCGGCCTGCTGCACAGAGAAAGGCTGCCCGTGTGGGCGCTCTAGCGCCCCTCACTCTACAGCTGAGAGGCCCTGGCCTACTCAGTGCCAAACGGGCGCACGGCGGCCATCGCTTGGGCAACGGCTGCACGCTAGCAGGATTAAATAAATGTACAAAGTATTCCCTTCAAGTGGGAGGGGGAACTTCCGCATTCAGATGTGAACACAACGACCCAGGAAATGGAGGAGCAGCAGGAAAGAGTCCTCGGTTACTGCTTAAAGCAAAGTCTGGTACAGATACCCCCTCTTGTAGGCACTCAGCGGGTAGAATGTGGCCACGACAAACTTCCCATCAAACATCCTTCCAGTCAGCAGTTTCTGAGCAGCTTTGGAATCGCCGGCATTTGCATACTCCACAAAGACCTGGAAGAGGACACAGAAGACATTCCCATCAAGACTGCTTTAGGACAGGGCCTCTTCACCGTGAGGGCACACGCGTGCATCCTTTAGGGTAACGCAGGGATCGCCTTGTTGCAACACAGACGTGGTTTCCGGAGGTCTACGGTGGGCCCGAGTCTCTGCATTTCTAAATAAACTCCCAGGGGCGCCTGGGTGGCTCGGTCGGTTAAGCATCTGACTCTTGATTTCAGTTCAGGTCATGATCTCATAGTGTGTGAGTTCGAGCCCCACACTGAGCTCTGCACTGATAATGTGGAGCCTACTTGGGATTCTCTCTCTCCCTCTCTGCTCCTCCCCCACGCGCGCTCTCTCAAAATAAATAAATAAATAAATAAATAAATAAATAAATAAAGGGGCGCCTGGGTGGCTCAGTTGGTTAAGCGTCCGACAGGTCATGATCTCACACCCTGTGAGTTCAAGCCCCACGTCAGGCTCTGTGCTGACCTCTCAGAGCCTGGAGCCTGCTTCAGATTCTGTGTCTCCATTTCTCTCTGCCCCTCCCCTGCTCGCACGCTGTCTTTCTCTGTCTCTCAAAAGTAAATAAATATCTAAAAAAACCTTGACAACAAATAAGATGAACTTAAAATGGAATAAACAGATTCCCGGGTGATGCCAATGCTGCTGGCCCACGGACCCCATTTCTGAGCAAGGTTTAGAATACTTCCTTAACTCAGCTCCGTTCTGAAAAATCCATCAAAGACAAGCAGGGTGAAAAACGTACATCCGTTTGCCGTGTTCAGAGGGGAATGGAACTAGACACTTGGGGAAGAGAGGGCCAGGCTGCCTGGAGACCAGGCGCGCCGCAGCGGCGCCTCAGAGAGCGCCTGCAGGTTGAGGAGCGGCGGGAGGAAGGACCGGTCATGATCCCCACTACACGAGTCGTAGGATCTGCAACTACGACACAGGAAAGTTTAAAACTAGGTAATTTCCTTTTCCAGGGTCCCTGATTTCCTACCTGCGACAGGTAGGAAATACAGCATAACAACTTATGGTCTCTGGTGATCTAAAGCAAAAATTACTAGGAGGGGAAATAATTTGAAATGACGTGTCCTCAATTACCCATGAATCTGTGAACCAGAAAAAGAACAGCCTCACCCTCCTCAGTGACGTGCTCATTTGTTAAGCCAACAGTCTTCAAACTGGGCTGCGGGCATCCTAGACACTCAGACTCTCAAAGGGAACCCAAAAATAGATCATCTGAAGGAAATCAATTTCCAGAGTCTCAGCATTCTCTTGTACCTTCTCCTAAAACTGGATCCACCTACAAGTTCAAGGCAGATTCTCCTTCTGCATTTCCCCTTTCCTAGGGGCCCTTCCCTCACTTGACAAAGTCACTTCGGAAGGGTATAGAAACCGTCAGGGCATGAGAAGAGACCATTCCAAATACAGTACTTTTCAAACGAATCTTCCTTCGTTGGTAAACAAAGCACTATGCCTTGCCTGTGGCTGCTCGCTCCCTTGTTTTAGTGTTTATTTATTTTAAAAAGAGACAGAGAAAGAGGGAGAGACAAAAGAGAAAATCCGCAGCAGGCTCCTGGCTGTCAGCACAGAGCCCAATGCGAAGCTCGAACTCATGAAGCCACGAGATCACAATATGAGCCGAGACTACGGGTCAGACGCGTAGTGGACTGAGCTCCCCTCACCCCGCCCCGCGCCCCAGTACCATTTAGCTCCAAGGACATGTACTGTTTCACTGAACACAAAGGAAGGTTAAAAGGTGATGTGCGGTGACAATGAAGCTCTTCCTGATTTGTTTTAACCTGATTCTCAGTAACTCCCAAGTGCACACACCACCGTTCGGGGAGCAGACTGCCCTTCCAGAAGGAGAGCCGCGCTCTCTCTGACGCTTCCGGCCTCACAGGTGGCCTCCGGTTTTACACGTTACAGCATTTCAAATTAAAGAGGAAAAACATTTTTATAATTTACTATGAAATTAAATAATTGTATCAATTTAATCTTGACTACTTTTTCTAATTATAAAATGCATTCCCTAATTTATATTTTTAGTGATTCTTAATAAGATTCTTAAGAAAAACAGTCCTGTTAGTGTGACTCGATTATTCAAATAAAGACTGACGTTGCCAACCAGGAAACGAGGGCATCGATCACCTACGGGTCCCACCAAGATCCCTTGAGTTCACCGGCTGTTTTCACTCTCCTCTAAACATCAGTGAGAGCCTGTTAACACAGCACACTTCCTCTCGCTGACGAAGATCTGTTTTCCATATCGTCTGAAAGCTGAACACTCCTGTTCTCTATTCCGTGTCTTCCATCTATTACTGACCTTAAGGTTCATGTCAGGTCAGGACACATTAGTCCTTAATTCAGAATCTCCGAAGACCTTCCCCTCTTGCTCAGAGTGAACGCCATGGTCTGGGGGCCCACGCGGCTCCGTGCCCCCCATCTGCCCCTGCACCCCCCACCTCTGCGGGCAGATTGGCCACAACGCCCCACCTTCCTCCCTTCGCGGGAGTCACAGCAACCTCCCCAAACCTGCCAGGCCAACTCAGGGCCCTGAACCTTGCTGTTCCCTCTCCTGCAACTCTCCTCCTCACCCCCACTCCACTGTCTTTCAACCCAAACGTAACCTCGGCTCGCCCCTCCCTGCCACCGACAGAAAGCTGCACCCACAACACACACACAGCACCCTTACACCTCTCCTCCTTAGGTCTCTTCTCCATGGCACTTATCACTACGTATCCTTGCGTCTGGATCACTGCTGTGTCCCCGGGCCTACAACATAAAACGTGCTCAACGAATACTGCCTGACCAACTAAACAGCAACGATGCCTTTAGTGCGCTCCTGATACCCAAGGAGGTAAATGTTGTCATTACTACAGAGGCAGTAACTTTTCACTAAGATCAAAAGAAATTTCTTTCATTTCTTTTTTCATTTGCCAAGAATTTTCATAACATTGAACCAAAAGATAAAATTATAATCCACAACCAGAGGTGACTTCGCCAAGCAAGGGACATTTGGCAGAGCTGAGGGACCCTTCCGACTGCCACAGCTGCAGGGGGTCGAGGGTTGGGACACTGCTAAGTCACTCTAATGCACGTGACCACTCGCCCAACAAAGGACGCTGCAGCCCAAACGTCAAGGGTGTTGAGGGTGGGAAACCCTGAATAAAAACATATTCTGTTCCAGAAAAGTAAAAACACAAAGGGTGAAGGAAAGATCTTCAAAAGAGCTTTCAAAACATTTCTTTAATAACCTTTGCCAAAAATTGAGAGCCATAGCTCTGGCTGCACATCTTATACATGGAAGCACTAAGGATCGTGTCAGCGCCGGTCACGCTGAACCCGGAGCGCAGACTTCGGAGTCTCAGCTGGTGAACCCACCTTCCGCCCGTGAGCCCCGGTAACTCCACCACAGTGAGCGCCTGGCCCGGATTGTCTCCTAACTCTGCCTAATTGGAAAAGCGGGCCACAGCAGTTCTGCAGCTGACCATGACCTGAATCAGCATGTGAAACAGGCGGCTTCGTCGCTCCTAAGGGCTCAACTGTAGATGATGCTTTTTAAGAAAAAAGTTTTAACTGATTAAAAAAAAAATGCATGCATACTGCAGAACTTTTGGGAAAAAGCGAGAAGTGTAAGAAAATAAGAACACCCATGGTGCAAAATGCGTAATTTCTAGCCACATTTCTGGGTACATCTTTCTTTAGGGCTAAAACATCAGTTCAGAATTTTAGTGGCTTCTGAATAATCCCGCAATGACGCAAACATTCACTTACTTGCCCCCTGCCAGGATTCTCCTTTGGAACGAGGAGAGACACCACTGGTCCGTATTTCTGACACTCCTCTTTTACGTCTTCTACAACATCTGGTTATGAAAACAGAGTACAGTAACCACGTGGCCGAAGTACCAAGCATTCGCTATTTAACATTTTTAAATCATCGAAGAATTCAGGAATCCGTATCTAAGGAATGAGGTCATTTTTTACACCTTCTAAAATTAACCTTAAGTTAAGGATACTATAAAGTCAATGCATTTAATAATTCTTTTTATATTTTAAATTTAACACTTCAAATTTCAAAATGTTCTTTGGAATTCAAAAGGTTCAAAATTTAGAAAGTCTTCTTCCCGCGGTTTCCAACAGCCTTGTCTTCCCCTTCCTGAGGACAACAAACACGGCCAGTGACCTCCGTGCCTTCCCTAAGTACTGTCAGCTCACACAAGCTCACACAAGCAGACGTGTTTTTCTAAGTACAAAGTGCCAACCTTGCCTTTTCTTTTTTTTTTTTTAAGTTTATTTATTTATATTGAGAGAGAGAGAGCAAACAAGCAGGGGAGGAGCAGAGAAAGAAGCGGGGGGAGAGGGAGAGAAAATCCCAAACAGGCTCCACACCAGTACCTGATGCGGGGCTCAAACTCACGAACTGTGAGATCATGACCTGAGCTGAAACCAAGAGTCAGACACTTAACCGACTGAGCCACCCCAGTGCCCCTTGCCTTTTCTTTATTAACACTGTATCTTTAAGATCCTTCAGTATCAAGGGGAGCCGGGGTGGCTCAGTTGGTTAAGATCCTTCAATCCCACCGCATGAAACCTTCTCATTTGTTTTATGGCAATGTCCTATTTCGCTGTAGGAGTAGTCAATAAATTCTCTAATATGTCCCCTACTAAGTAATTAAACAACTTCCAAATTTTTTGCCATTATAAACAATACCGTAATAGACAGATGTGTACCTATCTCATTTCACTTGTGTGTTTCCAAATTGGCTCTAGAAGTGGGGCTGCTAGGTCAGAACGAATATGAATTTACAATTCTCTAGAATTACCAACCCGCAGGGGCGCCTGGGGCGCTCAGTCAGCGGAGCAACCGACTCCTGATTTCAGCTCAGGTCGTGATCTCACAGTTTGTGAGATCGAGCCACGCGTGGGGCTCTGTGCTGAGAGCGTGGAGCCTGCTTGGGATTCTCTCTCTCCCTCTCTCTGTGCACCCTCAGGCTCTCTCTCAGAATAAATAAACATTAAAGAAAAAACATTAAGAGAGTTGTTATTTTCTGTGCTATCAAAGCATTAGGTAACAAAGATCTCGCTGTGTTTTTTGTTTTGTTTGAAGAGAGACAGAGAGAGGGCGCAAGTGAGCAAGGGGCACGGGGAGGGAGACGGAGAAGGGAGGCTCACCCAGAGCAGGGCTCGCCCTCACCCACCGTGGGACTCGAACTCACAAACCACGAGATCATGAGCTGAGCTCAAGTCAGAAACCTGATGACTGAGCCACCCGGGTGCCCTCACTGTGTGGGTTCAATAAGCATTTCAATAAATGAGAATGCATATATGAGACAGACTTGAATATGCTTTTCTATAAACTGTCCATCTACATCCTTTGCCCACCATTTACTGGGCCGACTTGTAAGAGCTCGGTCTGTGTTAAGAGCTATAAAGTTAAAAAAATTTTTCCCATAAGGCGCCTGGGGGCTGTCAGTTGAGCGTCCCACTTCGGCTCAGGTCATGATCTCAGAGTCCATGGGTTCAAGCCCTGCGTTGGGCTCTGTGTTAACAGCTCAGAGCCTGGAGTCTGCTTCAGATTCTGTGTCTCCCTCTCTCTCTCTCTCTCTTCCCCTCACCCGCTCACTCTCTGTCTCTCAAAATAAAATAATGACCAAAAAAAATTTTTTTTAAACTTCCCTTTATTCTCTTTATTTGGAATCTTGGTCTTCATCTTGAGTTGGAGTTTCTTCTGGTCTCAAGTGGAAGGTTTAAATCCAACTTCCTGCCCCACCCCCACCCAGATTCCAAGTTGGCTGTCTGAATACATAGGATTCCTAGCTAAGCAAATTCACCCGACACTAGTAAGCACTACCTGATGACCACTTACTAATCAGAGCGAACAAAGTTATTTAATGCTCCTATACTGTCTGTGACACTGCAGTTCTAAAAAATTCTTAAACACTAAGATCTAATAGCAACAATGTAAACACTCGATTTATTTAGAAGCAGAAAACAGGTGTTATGCAACAAGATACAAAGAAAGGAGTTGGCAGAATATGGCCAAGACCTACTCAAGAAAGCCCATGCCTGAGTTTCACGGAGGTAGCAATTTTTAGTAGACAGAATTAGGTGAGTAAGACAGTAAGTAGATTGGCACGAAGGTCGTACGTGGTATTGCCAAGAGAGTATTCAGAACCCCTGATACCATGACGACCTGATTACAACGGTGTCGACGGTAAGACGGTTGTGCCTGACACGCAGCCCCTGACAAGCCGAGGCTGCAGACTCTCACAACCATTAAGATTCGGAGAAACTATGCTTATGTCATCTGTCAAGTAACGCATACAGCCCAGGGGCGTAAACTAATTTACCCTTAAAGACACCCTGTCGGCAAGTTAGCTTGATCTGTTATGGTTGAATTTTCCACAAAGAAAATGTTTAATACGAAACAACTGGGAGTTTTAAATTTGGTTCTGCTTTGGCCCATTCACCACTCTGCTTCCAGAACGTTCTTACTAAGACACAGGTCTGACTAGGTCACTCCCCGATTTTAACTTTTTAATGGCTCTTTATTGCATTCAGCCAAGAACAAATATTTGCTGAGCACTTAAACCTAAGCCAGGGCCTGTTCCACCCCTGACGCACAGTCCAGCGCTACTCTCTCTGGGACAAACCCACACTCTCTAACACGGCAAACCGGTTCGTCCCAGGTCTGTATTCCTGGCTATTCCTTTAGCCTTAACCGACTGGTCCCCAACAAATATCCTAAGACACAACGACAGCAAACAGACTGCTGTTCTCAGAACACGCCACGTTTTCTCTCATTTCTGTACATCTGGGGCATTTCCTCATCAACCCCTCGGCTCTTAGCCAAGCAACCCCAGTTACTAACTCAGACGTCACCCGCAGAGATAGCCTCGTGGGGGCACGAAACATGCGTTAAGTACCCCTCCCCTCTGCCTCTGTATGTTACCCTGCTTTCCCTACTCTCCGATTTGTCAAAACTATAACCGTTTGTCGGGGCGCCTGGGTGGCTCAGTCGGGTAAGCGTCTGACTTCGGCTCAGGTCATGATCTCACGGTTTGTGGGTTCGAGCCCCGCGTCGGGCTGGGTGCTGACAGCTCAGAGCCTGGAGTCTGTCTTCAGATTCTGTCTCCCTCTCTCTCTGGCCTTCCCCTGCTCATGACCTGTCTCAATCTCTCCAAAATAAACAAATGCTAAAAAATAAAGAAAACTAAAAACGATAACCGTCGGTTGATATAAATCGTCACCTTCACAGTCCTCCTCGTTCTCCAGGCAGCCGTCGCCCAGCACGTTCAGCAGCCGCAGCACGGGGGTGGGGAGCGTCACCAGGTCTTCGATGTGAGGGGCTGGGGAGGTGCACGCGACACGGTTAGACGCAGCCCGCCCACACATCAACGCCGAACACCGGGCAGAGCAGCGAGGGGACGGGATATGAGCGAGTTCCGAGGTCGCGTCTGACGGTCAAACGACCGAGGAGCCAGGAAGGACGCGTCCAGCTTACCGAAAGGGATGCTGAAGAAGGGGCTGCACAGCGCCACCTCGGCGGGGATCCTCCGGCCCGGGTCGCCGTGAAGCATGCTAAACACACAGACAGGCATCTCTGTAACTATCGTCAGATCGTCTGAAAATGGAGCCACTGAAGAGAATTAAACTGTCTAAACGTTCATCACAACATTAATTACGGTGGCCTGGCTATATTGGATCAGTCACCCACAAAATAGATAAATGCCATTTATGAGTCAATGGTTCAGGAACTCATGATACATACCCATGACACAATATTACATATATTTTTTTTTTTTTGAGAGAGAGAGAGCACACACACAAGCAAGGAAGGGGCAGAGAGCAAGGCAGACACAGAATCCCCAGCAGGCTCTGCACCATCAGTGCAGACCCTGACGCAGGGGCTCGAACTCACAAACCGTAAGATCATGACCTGAGTCAAAAGCAAGAGTGGGACGCTCACCCAGCTGAGCCTCCCAGGCGCCCCTTGCAATGAGTCCTCCTAAAACTCAGACAGTGGTTTTAAAATCCTGCTTCCTATTAGAAGAACAGGCTTCTCAGAGAAACGGCTATTTCCAGGTCTGGGGCAGGAAATGTATAAGATGAACTGGGAAAATCTTGTCACACCAGAGAGCAAGGAAGCTATACAAGATGGTAAGGTCCGGGCTCCTGGGTGGCTCAGTCAGTCAGGCGTCTAACTTCGGCTCACTTCGGCTCACGAGTTCAAGCCCCATACTGTGCTCTGTGCTGACAGTCCAGAGCCTGGAGCCTAATTCAGATTCCGTCTCCATCTCTCTCTTCTCCTCCCCTGCTCACACATTCTCTCTGACTCTCAAATACAAATAAACATTTTTAAACAATTGAGGAAAAAAAGGTAGTAAGGTCTACACAAACCAACTTCCACAGACCAACATTCAGCAAAGACGGGCAATTTTAGCTTCAATTAGAAGAACTGCACTGTGTTGCAGTCACCAAATAGCGATACTTTGAACTTCCCACAGGGAATGATCCCCTTTGGAGGATGACAGGGAATCAACTCATTATGAAAACTAGTAAGCAGAGAATCAAGCACTGACTTTGTCTTTGGTTAACCAATGAAGCACGAACGACAGACTAAGAACTTCACCACTCTACAAACCCTGAGAAAGTAATGCATCCAAGCACTGAATGTCAAGTCACTAGTACACAAACTAGAGATAGCTACGCTATGGGCCTCCTTCATGAAAGAACACAGTACCATCTGCAGTCTTGCAAAAAAAAAAAAATCAACCGTCTAGATACAACTATCGACTTACAAGAAATAAACAGAAATACATTAAACGACATCAGGGTAACACTGTCAGCAAAATTCAGACGGTGGACAGCTATACGGGGCCAACAACCCAATAAAGAAGGGAATAACAAGTCAATATGGGGACAGCGGGGTAGGGATGGAAAAGGACCTTCCAGATTAAAAGAAACGTAAAAGGAATTTCTTTTTTTAGAAGAACACTAAACCCTAGTATTTAAAGATGCACACTCTAATGAAAACAAGGAAGTAACTGCCATAGAAGTTGGGGTATGGGGTACTTTTAAGGAGGAAGAGGGGTTTAAGATTAGGATGGGGACACAGGGGATTTCCGGGCTGGCTGGCACAGTTCTATCTCTTGACCTCAATGTCAGATACAACAGTATTCCTAGGATTCATTAAGTTACACAGTTGTTTTCAGTATCTGTGTTGCATTCTACAACTAAAAAAAAGGCTGAAATAATTTGCATATGTACATAGCAAAATATGTGGAAAAACACTGAAAAGAAATATACCAAGTGCTAACACCAGAAAGTAGGTTTATAATTTTTATTTTGCTGAGCTCAATTCTCTGGAGCTTCCAAATGTAGTATCCACTTGTCGTATAATCGAGGGGGGAAAAAAATCCCAAAGTCAACACCAGAACTTACATGATCTGACTTCCAAGTTAGAACCCATGACATAATCTCACAACGCCATGTTTTCTATGTAATACACAACTTGTAAATCTGATACCAATCCGATAAGAACAGCTATTTAAAACCAATTTGTAAAACACACATACATACACAAATTAGTGCAAGTAAAACTGTAAGTTCTTATCTGGGTAAATTCTGTGGGTTGTAACGTTAATTGCCTGGTTTTGATGTCCTGTCACAGTCATGTAAGATGTTACCACTGGGGGAAAGGGGTGAAGAGTACACAGACCTCTTTGTAACAGTTTTATAACTTCCTTTGAATCCGTAATTATGTCAAAATAAAAAGCTGTATAAACAAAACAAAACAAACCCAAAAACCTACTTGGAAGGTTCTAGGGTCAATATCCCAAAGAAAGAATCCTGACCTGATCAAGAGATCTACCCTTGGGCAACATAATAATTACTTTATTCATCTCTGGCCCAGAATGAGAGAGATGAGAAAAGCTAACTATTTGATAATATACATGATGTCTGGTTTTAAAATATGTAACGTGTTTGGACCTACTCAGGAAACAAAAATAGTATTTTTGTCCCCAGGGTTTTCCACAGTAATTATTTAAAGGCTAATGCATACTTACCTCTTTTTTTTTAAAGAGAGACGTTTTCTTTTTTTTTTTTTTAAATGTTTTATTTATTTTTGATACAGAGAGAGAGCATGAGACGGGGAGGGTCAGAGAGAGAGGGAGACACAGAACCAGAAGCAGGCTCCAGGCTCTGAGCTGTCAGCACAGAGCCTGATGCAGGGCTCGAACCCATGAACGTTGAGTTCTGACCTGAGCTGAAGTCGGAGGCTTAGCCGACTGAGCCACCCAGGCGCCCCCTGTAGTTACCTTATTTTAAACCCTTCTTGGTAATCCAAATAATAAACACTCTCTTTAAGTACCTACTTTCAAAAAGACCCTAAAAGAACCAAACAAAAGGCAGACACACCCCGATTTCCCTCAGGCCCACAGGACTACCAGACCTACCAGAGGGACACACGTCCGGCTGCCGGGAGGGGCCTCCACCCGAGCACCAGCAGGAACAGCGGTGCGGTCCGTAAAAACAAACAGGCAGACAGACAAACCAAACAACCCCACATTCACACAGTGCATGGACACAGAGGAACTTTCAAGTACACACGATGTACCTTTTGATAAGGTCTCTTAGGTGATAGGCTGGAATTGCGGCATTCACCACTGCTTTACTGGCAAATATGTGATCAATAATAGCAGAACTGTTTGCCTGAAAAAAGGGAGAGAAGCCTTCCTTTGGTTACTCGGTTCGGTGGTACGGCCGGGCGCCAGGCACAGGGCGCTGCGCTGCTTGGCAGGGAAAGCGCGACAGGAAGCTCTGGGCTGAACGTGCATCGCGCTGAGCCGCTGGAGGACGATCGGGTTTCCTCCGCCCGCGGTGCCCAGCACGGGGGCTGGCGCACGCGATGACCCTTACCAGAGGCATGAGGAGGAACAATGCCAAAGCAGCCACGAGGAAGCAGAGTCCAAGACCTAGCGAGACCGTGGATGCGTCACAGCTGAGTTGCAGTGTCTTAGAGGGGAGGCTTTGCCTGGTTTTCAGGTACAAATAAACGCTCCAAAGAAAGCAATGTGGTATTTAAAATCTGCATCTGCCTTTTCGTACTTTGAATCCTGGGGCCCATACAGTTTCTCCCCGCGCACTAAGCTTTATCAGAATGTGCAGGTGTGTACGGGTAAGAACACCTGGCACCGTCCTTACCGATGCGTTTTCTGAATACTCACTCCAGGCCGCATGCCACGCTGAGAACTGGATCATTTATTTTTTAACCTCAAAACTTCTGTGAGAAAAATGCTATTATCCTCAACTTACAGAAAGTCCACCGTGGCTCAGTTATCCTAAATACTAAATAACTTAGTAAGTGGCGGAAGCAAGATGTGAACAGTCTGACTTCAGAGCCTAGACTCATACTTGCTTGGCAATTTTGCCTCCACGGAAGGTGATTAAAATACAAAAAACTATTTTTATTTAGACGGGTGAACTCGGGATTTCATTAACACACATCATGCCTCCAAGTTATATACAAAATGCCCGAATGTGACCTAGTTCTGATCCGCTCTGGGCCGAGCAGATAAGAGTGCAAAGTCTCAGAGACCGTCAGAACTAACGCAGGTAACGGATCTGAATTTGGGTCAGCAGCGAACAGACTGCTGGGCCTCCTGCTTGTCTGGAGGCCCCGATGCGCCACGGGAACCCTGGCTTCACTTGCCTGGCGGCTTCTTTTGCCAAAAGTAAGCCTTAGGTACACCCACAAGACTATGAAAACACGTTCCAGGAATACTTCCAGAAACAGGACAGGGGCTGAGAACTAAAACCCTGTAAGGTACAAGAGCCTTTCACGAAGAATATACTACTGGGTCCTCAAAGCCACTTGCTGCTAAAGACCAGAACCAACATTCCTTAACAGGGTGTTGTGTGCCAAGCCTCTAGCCTAAAGGGGCGCGGCACCATCTCAATGCGGCAGCCCCACGGCACGTTTCAACACACAGTTAACTCCTCAGTTGTGAACATACATGAAGTTCGTGCTCACGTCGAAGATTCGGAACTCAGAACTCCCGTTCCTACAAAAACGAGGCCCTAAGCGGCACTCGGGCTACCGGCCCAGCTCATCCACGGCACCTAAGTAAACATAAAGCACGGTGGAACTGAGCACGCGCAGAACGCTACACCCTGCGTGGGGGGAAGAGAGTATGGGGCCGGGTCGGAACACCCAGGCGTGTGATCTGGAGCAAGCGGCTTATCTGGCTGGGCCTCCAGTTTGTCATCAGTGAGAGAATGACGGATACACTCGGTAACGACCCGCACACAACTGTCAGGAAATTCAGTGAGGCCGTGCATTAAAATACTACGAAGCATTAACTACAAAACTTTATGTAAATGTCATTTAACTTATAATCTACTGTTGTGTGTGTTAGTGATAGCTTAGGACGCAATATAAGTAAATTACTAAAGAAATCCCTTGTGCCCTTTTGGAAAAATGCGTGTGTTCATTCTACCAAGCCCTTTCCTGCACACCAGGCCCCAGGCTAAGACCAGGAAGCACGCAACCCTCATGAGCACGCCTGTGGCTATGTGAATAAACAGGGGCACAGAAGGTACCGGAAGCGCGGGAAGAAGGGTACGTTAGGGATGAAGTAGAGAGTCCCCAGCGAGGCTCACTATAAACAGAGCACTTTTAAATGGGAATGAAGGACACCGGACAAAAGTGCCGGCGCAGTTTACCTTCCATTCCTGAGATCTGACTGTGTGTTTCAGTTTCATTCCTGAGAACATTTCCAGTAAAATGATGCCGAGGCTCCAGAGGTCCACAGCGGAGGTGCACTCCGTGTCGCTCTGCAGGCCGGCCTGGGCCAAGCAGTTCTGCAGCTCTGCCTCCGGGGCCCGGTACCCGTCGGTCTGAATGTACTTCACGTCCTGAAGAAGAGGCGCGAGTGTTAGAGCCAACAGAAGACTGTTCCCTTCGCTTCCATCTCTATGATGCGTTTACATCTCTGAACCTGCAATAAACCACCGCCAAACCGAGTGCCCACGAATTTGCAGTCCCTGGCTCCCCTAGTTATTTGGTTCATTGACTGGGCAGTTCTCACAGGCAAACTGCATACCTTCCATACAGCTGTTCATTCCTTTAGACAATCTCTTGCCTGCTGCGCACTGCTGAAAAATAAGGACACTCTGCAAAGAGCTGACTAACCGTGGAGAATTGAGGGTCTGCCAGAACTGCCGCACGCGTTCTGCCGTGAGCTAGCGTCCCAACCCTGGAGACGCCAGTAATAGTGACAACTTGATAATTAATTACCCGACTTAACCCAAACACATGTCCTTTGTTTACATGGTGGCAACGAAATTCTTTTTATTTGCTTCACCCCAAACCACTTCAGTATTTTTTTGTCAGCACAGAGCCTGAAGCGGGACTGAACCCACAAACTACAAGATCATGACCTGAGCTGAAGTGCAGAAGTCAGACACTTAACCAACTGAGTCATCCAGGTCCCAACCCCCCCCCCACCCCGCAGTATTTTAGATAGAAATATCTCTAAGGGTCGGGGCACCTGGGTGGCTCAGCTGGTTAAACCTCCAACTCGGTTTCAGCTCAGGTTGTGATCTCACAGTTTTGTGGGTTTGAGCCCTGCATCAGGCTCTGTGTTGACAATGCACAGCCTGCTTGGGATTCTCTCTCTCTCTCTCTCTCTCTCTCTCCCCACCTCTGTGCCCCTCCCCCATTCACATTGTCTGTCTGTCTGTCTCTCTCTCTCTCTCCCCCTCTCCCTCTCAAAGTAAATAAACTTAAAAATTTTTTTTTCAAAAAGAAAAGAAAAAGAAATACTCTAAGTGTCTACCAAAGCACTCCTGTTATTAAAGTATTTCTTGGGCGCCTGGGTGGCTCAGTTGGTTGAGCGTCCAACTTTGGCCCAGGTCATGATCTCAAGGTTCGTAAGTTCGAGCCCCACATCGGGCTCTGTGCTGACAGCTAGCTCAGAGCCTGGAGCCTGCTTCCGATTCTGTGTCTCTTTCTCTCTCTCTGACCTTCCCCTGCTCACACTGTCTCTCTCTCTCTCGCTCTCAAAAATAAGTAAAACATTAAAAATAAATAAATAAAGTATTTCTTACCTGATTGCCTTCTTTGAAGCTAAGTCCAAAGTCAATGAGTTTAAAACACTCATTCTCCGCGCTCCACAGGATGTTACGGGGTTTGAGGTCTGCGTGCACATAGCCCTCGTGGTGGAGGAAGGCAAGGGCCTCCAGGACGTCCCTGGCGCAGTGCTGGATCATCCACATGGAGCAGCCCTGGTGGCTGGAGTACAGGAGCAGCTCCGAGACACTGACGTCCAGGAGCTCCAGCAGCAGACAGCGCGACGGCACGTTCGGGGAGAAGTGGATGGTGAAGACTCCGTACAACGTCACTAGGAAAAAGAAAAGAATTACAATGCTTTAAAAACCAGGCTCCCTGGGGCGCCTGGGTGGCTCGGTTGGTTAAGCGTCCAGCTTCAGCTCAGGTCATGATCTCACAGTTCATGAGTTCAAGCCCCTCGTCGGGCTCTGTGCTGACAGCTCACAGCCTGGAGCCTGCTTGGGATTCTGTGTTTCCCTCTCTCTCTCTGCCCCTCCTGTGCTCATGCTCTGTCTCTGTCTCAAAAATAAATAAACATTAAAAAATTTTTTTATAAAAAGGATTTTAAAAATCAGACTCCGAGTAAGTTACAACAAGACAACCACAGCACAAAATTGGGATACTCTAGAAAAGGAGAAAGAACTCTGATGAGCAATGAAGCTTCCACTCTAATTGCTTTTTCCCAAAAGTAAGATTTTTCTGGGACGGGCAACTGGGTTATTTTAAAATGAGAAAACCTTCAACAATTCATTACTGGTCAAAGATATTAAAGACGGCACGATAATTCAATGTGTATATTGCTAAGCATTCAGTGATGGGTGAATACGCACCCCGGGTACAAAGCCAAAATGATTACAAGTAAAATCCAAATATCAGGGACTCTTAATGTCACGCCATGTGAAAGGAAAATTGCAGACTGATTCTTGATCCACAACAGCACTCCAGAGGGGTACCGGTCGGGGGTAGAGCATTAGACTGCAACAGAGCACTCTATAATCTAAATATTAAAAACTGAAAAAATATACATATGTTAAAAGAGATTAAGACTTTCAAGATGACAATTTAACCTAATTTCGCAAAGATTCAACAAGTCCTTATGCTTGCGAAAACTGCAAAAAAACTGCCCACTTACACACCAGGGTTATAGACATCATCTAGCAAGCTTAAAAAAAAAAGAAAAAAGAAAAAAAAGAGGCAACACTAGTGGTGAAGAAATTCTCCAAAATGGTAATATGAAAAAGGCCACTCTTCAAATTACATATAGATTGTGCTTGCCAGGAAGTAAGGCATTATTTATTAGCCAAAGCTGTAACTACATACACTCTGTGAATATAAGGACGGTGAAGGCTGTTTCACAGCTCGATGATCAGTAATCATTACATATCTTATACTTTGATTACCTAAATCGTGAACGTAGACTTACGAGAGTCAAAGTGTAAAGTGTTCCTAATTTTCATACTTCCCATAAGGGATCCTATGTTAATACTGAGTCATTTATCCCAAATCCACACCCAAATCTGTACCAGGTAACATCTCTCTGAGTTAACAGCATTATCCCAAGCCCTAGAGGGATTTCTCATTTTGCACGGGTACCCGAGGACTCAAAAATGTCGATACAAGACATGAGAAATCTAGCAAAGATGTGCCTCCTTTCACTAGAAAACATAACTCTATGCAAATAAGTGCAGCATCTTCTGATGAGACCCGGAGCAAAGCAGAACCTAACTGAGTATCTATTACGTGACACGGGGTTAAGCCGACCACCAATTCCACCTTACTGCAGACACGGTGAAGGGGAATGGGAAAAGGGCCAGGATCGGGGTACCAGAGGGACAGGATCGGGGGACGAGAGGGCCAGACCCACGTCTCCCGCCTTAAGGACAGAAGAAGAACGCCAGACTGGGAGGTGGGGGGGGGGGGGGGGGGGGGGGGGGGGGTTCCGGGGGGGGGGGGACCTGGGCAAGAAGGGAAGGGAGGCAGCGGCAATTACCGATGTTCCTGTGACCCTGCAATTGCTCCAGCGCCGCCCTCTCTTTTCGGAAACCGTACTCGGCGGCCGAGGCCGCAGCGCCGGTGGTTCCCGGCGGCAGGAACTGCTTGAGGGCGCCGGGGGGCGAGCCGGGGGTGCCGCAGCAGCGCACCCGATACACCGAGGCCGAGGAGCCGCTCCCCAGGCGGCTCTGTACCTGCCACAGCCGCCCGAAGGCTTCCAGAAACCGCGGCGGCTCCGCGCCCCACGCGCAGCCGGACCCCGCCATCGGTGCGGACGGAGGGCGCTGGCACGGGAGCTGAGGCGACGCCCGGGGCAGGCCGGCAGGGCCCGCGGTCACATCCCCGCCTGCCGGACCAGCGGCTCCGCAGGGAGGGGCCTGCAGCCGCCTCGCCGACTGCTGAGACCTCAAGCCGCCATGACACCGGAAACCGAGAGCGCCCGGGTCCAGACGCCGGAAGTGGAGGATGAGCCAATGGCGGAGGCCGGAGGAGGCGGGCCCAGGAGGGGCGGGTCTAGAGCTGAGCGTTGGAATTAGGTATCGGAACCAAATCCTGGAACCTGAGCTGTTAAACTGCGCTCGGTGCTCCCAGCTCTTCCGGCCAACGCTAAGCGCCTTAGCGAACGTTTCCTGAAGCTGAGACTGGTCCTTTCCCTCGTGGAGGCGCGCCCTCACCACTGGGAACCTCAGGAGAGTGAGGCCCAGCCTACGTTCCTCCTAGACTGCAGCCCCTGGGAAATGAACCAGTTACTGCAGGAAAAGGGTTTGCCACGGCTCCCCCTGCCCCTGGCCTGTGATCCGAGCTGTCAAAATTCTCGGAGCCCAGCCTTGGCGCCCCTTAGTTCACCTTGCCTATGACTGCCTCATCAAAATGCATCTGCCCTGGGCGAACGTGGACCCTCTACAAATTTTTATGTTTTATATATTCATTCTTTTGCCCATTTAATAAAGGTTCACTAAGTAACAGATGTAGCCAACAGGAATATCCATCCACAAACTAAGGTGTGCAATAAATGTAACCTTCCCTATTTTTCTGTAATTCGACATCACCTATTTCAAGCTCCATTCAGACGGAGTGGCAGAATTCTGTTTCAGACAATTTGCCCGCATCTCCTTTTTCTTCGGTTTTGTCTCAGTTCCCTGGCAGGTTGGGTGGCTTGTGTGGTGCGAGGTGGAGAGGCTTACGACCATCTGCTCTTCGGTATCCTGGGTCATCACCGAGATGTACCTTATTTCTGTCTATGTGGCCCTTTTGGGGTCTGGAGTAGGGAGAACTCTGCATTCTCCTGCGATTTCTAACAAGCGGTTTTCTCGTGTAAAGCCAAAACTAATCTAAGAGCTTGGGCTCCTGAACTACAAAAATCAAAGAAAACTCACAGGCTTCTTCTAAGGCAATGAGGACAGCTGTTTATCTGCTCGTATAAAGGGAAGAGAGGGGTACACGGAGGGCTCAGTCGGTTAAGCATTGGACTCTTGATTTCAGCTGGGGTCATGATCTCATGTTTTGTGGGTTCAGCCCCACATCAGGCACTGCGCTGGGAGCCTACTTGGGATTCTCTCCCTCTCTCTCTTTGCCCCTCCCCTGCTCATACACTCTCTCTCTCAAAATAAATAAACATTAAAATTTAAAAAAAAAAGAAAAGAGAAAGTGGAGAACACAGGAGGGGTCAGAGAACTTAGGTCTTGAATAGAGGGAAGAGAGAAAATAGAAATGAACTCTGGTTTCAAGTAACTTGGACTTGAGAGAATGAATTAGACAGGTGTGTCAATATAACCCAAGGAGTAAAGGTAAACGTGCTCTAAAGAAGGAGCAGATAGATTGCGAGGACTCTTTAGACGAACTCTGAGCAATTCACATGTCAGAAGAGTATGAGTAAAAGGAAGCATTTGGTTCCAGTCTATCTTGTCGAAAGAGTGTACTGTGATCAGAGCATGAATTTTCAAAGTTTACTAGATCCTCCTTGTGAAAAATGTAAGAGTCACCTTGGGAGTCACCTTGGCATGGCGACCGAGCGGCCATTTTGTTGTGGGTTGGAAAAACACCGTGCACCAACGACCCCCACCCCTCACCTGCAGACCTGGAATGTTCCGCGCCAGTTTGAAAATAGCCAATCATGGAGCCCCAGCTTCCCACCACCCTGACCAAGGAGGCAACCTATCCCATCCCACCACATCCCTAAAGTGTCCTTATTTGGTGGTCTGCCCTCCCAGGACCGGACCGGAAGTCTTTCACCCATAAAATACCTCGCGCCTCCTGTACCAGGCGCGACTTCCCTGACTCTCCACTCCCTGGGCCATGGGACCTCGCCCGGTAATTGCAGATCCCAATAAAGGCTTTCTCGGCTCCATAACATAGTCCCTTTCCTCCCTTCTCTGCCTCCATCTATTAAATCTTACAAAAAATATTCACTGTTATAATCCATATCTTGGTATTATAAGCCCTTCTCCTGAATGCCAGAAGCAGAAATTACCAGTTTGAAAACTCATCTCTAATAAAGCTTTCTTTCTTTGTGCTTTTCCAAATTCTTTTTTAAAAATTTTTCTTAATGTTTTATTTATTTTTGAGAGAGAAAGAGAGAGAGAGAATGAGTGGGGAAGGGGCAGAGAGAGAGGGAGAAACAGAATCTGAAGCAGGCTCCAAGCTCTGAGCTGTCAGCACAGAGCCCAATGTGAGGCTCAAACTTACGAACCCAGAGATCATGACCTGAGCTGAAGTTGGACTTTTCACCAACTGAGCCACCCAGGTGCCCCAAGAAGACGTTTCTTAAAGGGATTTCCATACGCTAAAGAGAATTTCTAGATTTTAGGAGGCCTACCTGTTGTCAAACTAAGGTTGCTTTTCCCTCTGGCAAAGCATTAGTATTAAGACAGAAAGGAGTTCCTGGAGAGACATTTCACTCTGCCCACCTCTGCCTAGAACCATTTTTCTCAGATGTCTACATGGCTCATTTTCCCTTTCTTTCAGCTTTCTGCCCAATCGTCACTGAATCGGTTAGGCCTTTTCTGGCCACTCTAATACAAATTGGCAATTCCCTATATCGGATTTCCCTTGTTACCCTTTCATTGCTTTCCTCTTTATATATAGGATTTTTATTTGGCACAGTGTTGGGGCCCAGTAGGCAAAAAATACCCTCAAACAATATTTGGCCTCCTGGGCCCCACATATGGCTTCTGTTCATCCTATGATTTTCTCATTGCTTTGCAAAAAGGCATATACTTTTAGGCTTTGAATCAACTTGGGTCAGTCAGTGACCTTCCCTTACTTTATTTTCTGGCTCTTTGTCTGCTGTTGGGAGTGAACATAATCCCCTGCCAAAGATTTGCTTATAAAAGGATGAGCATCTTACACTTAACTGATGAAGGGTCTTAAGGAATGTATATCTCCTCATGGAATTCTTCAGGCTTGTCTTATGTTTAAAACCAGGCTATTATTAGGGGATTCCTCTTTTGTAATGACTTAATCCTGTTACTTACTACTGTCCTGATAAGAACGACCTTTTCCAGAGCATGTCTTCAAGGGCCTTGAACTATATAACCATTAAAGAAACGATGTAATCATCCATGGTATATAAGACCCTGGCTATCTTAATAAAGTGTGGCTTTACCACCACCCATGTTGTCTGTCTCATTTGTCTCGTCTCGTCTCATCTCTGTCTCATCTCTGTCTCATCTCCGTCTCGTCTTGTCTTGTCTTCTTTCCTAGAGATATTGCGCCGACACCAACCCCCTACTCGAGACCTTTCAACTGTGGTGCGTGGGTTGGTCTCCCGCAGTACAGTATATATTTCTTCTTTCTCTGCTTCTCTCTCTCTCTCTCTCTCTCTCTCTCTCTTTCTTCTTTCTTATTAATAGATTTCTCTGCCTAAACTGTAAGCTTGATGAGGACAACTTTGTGTCCATTCCCCACTGTATTTCCAGTGCTTGCAACACTGGCATATACTAGGCACTTAGGAAGTATGTTTTATTGTATTTTATTTTAATTCTAATTAAAAACACTTTATTAATGTTTACTTAGTGAGACAGGCAGACAGAAACAGGCTCCAGGCTCTGAGCTGTCAGCACAGAGCCCAACACGGGGCTCCAACCCATGAGCCGTGAGATCGTGACCCGAGGCGAAGTCAGACACTTAACTTGTAATGCCCAAGTCGCAGTATCCCCCAAAGACCAGAGACCGCCAGGGAGACCGAGTCACGCATGCAATAGCAAAGGGCGGTTTTATTACAGGCTTAGGCTGGCCGAGCCTAAGCTCGGGCTCACAGACTTTACCGGTGCAGTGGATTCATTCTGAGAGCCCCGGAACAAGGGCTGAGCAGGGCTTTTTATGGGGTTTGGGAAGGGGGAGTCACAAGAAATTGTGACATAGGCACAGCGATCCAATCATTATTACACAATATTATTGACAGCAGGTTTAACCACTCACACTGTCTAGAGTATTCGTTACTTTTGGCGGGATCCAATCACAACATTTAGAGTACCTTTAAAATCAACCAATTACAGGGCGAGCCTAGGGTCTTGTTCGTGACTATCGAGTTAACTTTAACATTAGGTAACAGGGTCCTATCTAAAGTCTCCATCTACAGGCCTCACCCTTAATAATGAGGAGAGTGGTAGCTGGCCTTCCCTGATTGGGTGCTGCGAAGGTGGTCTCTCTTGCTCTAGGCAATGTGTGACTGCCTGTTAGTTTCGGGGAACTGAAACCTCGGCTTTCTAGATCAGAGGAGGGAACTTAAAGCCTGTTTGGTTTAGACTTGTGTCCTTACAAACTGACTAAGCCACCAAAGCGCCCCTAGGAAATATTTTTTAAATGATTGCCTTCCCCCCACCCCTTAAAGGCAGCCACTGAAACCAGTAAACAGAAAGGAGATGATGAGCAAAAGGGGAAATGAAGAAACCACAAGGAGGGCTTTCACCAAAGGCATTACGCCCTAAAACTGAAAGAAGATGATTGGAAAAAGAATTCAGGAGACAGACTTTGAGAAGAGGAAAAGAACAGAAAGAACCTAGGAGCTGAGATGAGAGACATCCACCTGCCTCGGGAGAATAAAAGTGCTCCGCCTGTCACTGGAGTCGCACAAGAACAAAAGTTCCATCTGCTGAACTTTATTTCCTTCATCCTGCCCCCCCCCCCCCCCCCCCGCTGATGGCGAGGAGACCTTCTTGCACAGTGATTCTCCTGTGACAGGCGCTGGAGGGCTGGCAGGCGGTGGGGGGTACAGTTTCCATCTGGAGTCTTGGCTACAAGGGAAGCCCTAAGTCCCCTCTGGAACATCAGTCTGTCCCTTTCTGTATTCAAGGGGACGCATCAAGTGTAGGACTGTGCTGTGGGGCGAAGTCTTCCCTGGGGGTGACAGGGTGATGCACTGTTCCTTGGTGTTTGCCACCCCCCACGGAACTGGACTTCTTTCTGCGCAGCTCCACCTTCCTGGTTTGCTGCTGTCCAGCAGAAGGAGCAGAAGCACGTGTCGCATCTGAAGGGAGGAGCCAGGCCCACGCCCACTCCCTGCAGGACCCCGGCTGGGGAGCCGCCTCCTAGGCAGGGAAGCCTACAGCTGTTCGCATCCTCAATACCGGCCAGAATCTTCCATAAAGGACTGAAGGACACTGCAGGATGAAATACGGGAAGGAAGGTGGGGAAGCAGAGGTGACTGGGAACGAGGAGACCAAAGACAAGGGGACTGAGCGGATCAGGCCATTCACTTCATTCCCCTCCTGCCTTCCCTTTCTCTCCCAGCACCACAGACTTCCACAAAAGCCACGTTCTCGGACAATGGCTTCTGCAGAATAAGGACTTTTCAACCTCTCTGCTCTATTCTCCACCTGCTGGCAGGACTGCTAATAAGCAGAAGAAAAACCCAGCAAAACCCAGGAAAATCCTTGATAGTCCAGAAACTGCTCAGTCATTCCGTATAATTAAGAATTGTCTCGGACGCCCGAGTGGTGCGGTCGCCAAAGCATCTGACTCTTGATCTTGGCTCAGGTCGTGATTTCACGTCATGTGACATCAAGCCCTGAACTGGGCTCTGAGCTGACAGCAAGCAGCCTCCGTCTCCCTCTCTCTCTCTCTCTCTCTCTCTCTCTGCCCTACCTCTCTCAAAAAAAAAAATCCTAAAACAAAAAATCGTCTCTAGATTCAAAAGCGTTGTGTTCTTTATTTTTAAGTTTATTTACTTATTTTGAGAGAGAGCACGAGCATGAGTGGGGGAGGGGCAGAGAGAGAACCCCAGGCAGGCTCTGTGTGCAGTCAGTCCAGTTCCAATGTAGGGCTCGAAACTCATGGGGAGGTCATGACCTGAGCTAAGGTCAAGAGCCAGATGCTTAACCAATGGAGCCACCCAGGCACCGCAGAAGTGTTGTGTTTTCATTCCTTAACTTGAAATAGTGAAAGTTCACAAAAGAGATGTAGGAACTCAGACTCTTTTAAGTCACCATGTGTCACTATTGTACCTGGTGTCACAGACTAACCGCCTTAATCAGTAATTTGCGCTAAGAGCTGCAATGTTATTATTTCAAACAGTTCTTCCCCCTAAAAATCTAAGATTCTGCTTTTGAATTATTGTTCTGGTTCTTCTGGCCTGAGCAAGTTTCCATTACGTCCTTTCTGTTTCATGGGTTCACGTATGATGTCAAGGCGCTACTCCTTACTATGTTAGTATGTCCTAATATAATAGGAGTACTATATCTTTTAATACTCTATCTTTTAAAAAGTTTTTTTTTAAGGTTTATTTATTTTGAGAGAGAGAGCAGGGGAGGTGTCGTTTCCCGGGGCCTGGGGCTGCTCGTCAGCCCATCCGCTTCCGCCCCGGGTTGGGGCGGCACTTGTAGGTGCCGCGGTGCGCTAGCTCGCCAGGTCCAGGCGCGCTCGTCCCCAGCTTTGAGCGCGCCTCCGTCGCGAGAAGGAAAAAGCAGGAAAGGGGAGTGCAGAGAGTGAAGACAGCACACGTTTTCCGATCAAGCCTCTAGCTTCTTCGTCTCTTTATTAAGAAAAAATCTCTTATATAGCGTTTGGGGCGGGGAACTGACCCGGTTGGTTACCAGGTAACAGAATCAAATGGATATCAAAAGAAGCGCCCAGACTTGCCTCTGCAATGCTGGGGAGGGGAAGCTAGACGCTGCATACCCGAAATGTGGTTTGATCTTTTGTGCACCTTGGCCATTCTACGTCGGGCCCAGCATGACCGACGCCAAAATCTTGGACCAGGAAATGGCAATCTCCAGCCTCCAGATGCAAATCTTGTGTTTTGGTTGCTCCCTGGAGAGCGATATATCCTTGCCTGAGGCAGCCAGAAAACTTGGCGGCTCCCGACAGGGAGGGGCAGAGAGAGAGGAAAAGAGAGAATCCCAAGCTGGGTGTGAGCTGTCAATGCAGAGCCTGATACAGGGCTTGATCTCACAAACTGTGAGATCATGACCCGAGCCAAAATCAAGAGTCAGACATGTAATTGACTTAGCCACCAGGTGCCCCAGCACTCTCTCTTTCAATAGATTTTTATATTGTATTAATTCTTTTGGGGAGGGATGGATGCAGAGAGATCAGCAGGTTGAGGGGTTTTACTGTTTGTGTTGGTTATGCTGGAGCTGGGTTATGATATAAAAAGCATTGTTGGGATTTAGGCAAAGAAACCTGACTGGTGTGCAGTGGAAGATGGTGGACTTGTATTCTACACCCACCCACCTGACAAATCTGATGAGGAATGGCAGCAGTAATTACTGTATGCAGCCCGCCTTCCCTTTTTAGGTAAAACACAAGATACTTTGATTCGCTTTCTTCCCTCTGACATATTTGTAATAACTTTTTATTTCTTTTTGCCTCTTGAATTGAGATTTGATATTCCTAATGAATATCACAAATTTTGCCTTATTTCATAGCGATGGAATAGATGATTCCTCTCTGAATATTTTTACATACATTAAGCGCCCTTTATATCTCTTTTTGAGTGTTTAATGCATAGCTTAGCTAATCCTGACTTTGAATGTATCATATATCTGCAACAGATTTATGGTGTTAAGACTTGCATAATTTAAAAGTCCTATGATTTGAGACTCGTTTTCCCACAGAAGTAAAAGTAAAGTGAGACTATACATATTTAGAGGACATAAATCCACAACTGTTGCAATGCGATTTTGTATTAAGACTGCTTTGTCTTTTATCATCTTTATCTCCAGAATTTAGGAGAGTCCTTTCTTCCAAGTGAATAGTGTTTGTATCACATTGAGTGGCTATGTCCAGACTCTTTCATCTCTACTAATTTCTTCCCCACAGGGGGAAGATCTTCAAAATATTTTAAACTATGCACTAGTGAATGCTGAAATAAAATCATAGGCATAAGCATGCATCATAAAGAATGATGTCAGATCAGGGCACTTGGGTGGCTCAGTCGGTTGAACATCCGACTTTGGCTCTGGTCATGATCTCATGGTTCAGGGGTTTGAGCCCCACATTGGGCTCTGTGCCGACAGCTCGGAGCCTGGAGCCCGCTTCAGATTCTGTTTCTCCCTCTTTCTCTGCCCCTCCCTCACTTGCACTCTGTCTCTCTCTCTCTCTCAAAAATAAATAAATGTTTAAAAATTTAAAAAAAGAGAATGATGTCAGATCAAGAAACAGGAATTCCGAATGATTATGGATTAAGGAAGAAAAATATATGGTATTTTATTATAAATAATTTTGTAAAGGTGCCTGGTGACACCGATTCACTCAACTATAGCGTCAAGGTCCTGGGCTCTCTCCATTTCCCCTGGGGCCTGTTGCATCCTCAGATGCAAGTGTCTGCCAACTCTCCAGGCACATCTTTCCGAGAGAGTGTTCAGAAGCAGGCAGCAGGGATGTGGTCAGGGCTGTCAGAGTCTACCCTTTCACAATTCTTTCTTCTTTTTTAGGGAATAAAAGATTTTTAACTGAATGGCCCAAACTAACTTATAAACCAATCAGTGGTAAAAGAAAATATGACTGTCCTCGATTTAGACCACGTATGATTCATCCCCTGGGACTTGGCTAATGCCTACCTGAATAAAATCGGATTTCTGTTAGAAAGGAAAAAGGGGAGAATAGTTATTGGGGAGGCAACTCATAGTGTATGCAACATCCCTGTACCATTACTGGTATCCTAGCTCCCATATCATTCACATCATTGTTCAATTATTTATTGCTTTGTAACCAAACACTTCAAGAGTTGGGCGCTAAAAACGACAATGCACTGTTACTTCTCACGGTTCTGAGGGTTGACAAGTAGCTCTTGCCTGGGGTCCCTCGTATGGTTGCAGTGAGGTACCGGGCGAGGATGGAGTCATCTGAAGGTTTCTTCTCTCTTGTATCTGACACCTCGATGTTGGAAACAGCTGAAGCCAAGAGCATCTCTCTCCAAGTAACACAGATGGGCCACCTCACAGTATGACAGTCTCAGGACAGCCAGACAGCTTCACAGTGACTAGTTGCCTCCCGGACAAACATTCCAGGAGATCCAGTTGGAAGCTGCAAGGCTTCTTAGGACCTAGCTTCAGAAGTCATTCGTGTTACTTCTACTGTATTTTGTTGTCAAAACAACAGCAGCCCCATTCCAGCTCACATTCAAAAAATTTTTAATGTTTATTTATTCTTGAGAGAGAGAGAGAGAGAGAGCGAGCGAGCACAAGCAGGGGAGAGACGTAAAAGGAGAGGGAGACACAGAATTTGAACCAGGCTCCAGGCTCCGAGCTGTCAGCATAGAGCCCGACACGGGGCCTGAACCCATGAACTGTGAGATCATGACCTGAGCCAAAGTCAGGCACTCAGCTGACTGAGCCACCCAGGGGCCCTCCAGCTCATATTCAAAACAGCAGGGGAATAGATTTCCCCCAGTGGAGGATGGCTTTCTCCTACAGGAAGGGAAGGAAAATACGGTGGTCATCTTGGAAACAAACTAGCACACATGACGGTATCGCAATGGACTGAAGTTTGCATCCCCCAAAATTCACATGTTGAAATCCTAATCAATAATGTGATGGTATCAGGAGTTGGGGGCCTTTGGCAGGTTGATTAGCTCATGAGGGGCCCAGGAGTGTAATTATTGTGCCTTAGAAAAGAGACCCCAGACAGCTCTCCCCTGTTTTGTCTTGTGAAGAAACATCAAGAAGACTGCCACCTACGAATCAGGAAGTGGACTTTCACCAGACACCAAATGTGCCAGCACCTTGATCTTAGATGCCCTGCTCTCAAATCTGTGAGAAATAGATTTTTGTTGTTTCAGCCACCCCGTCTGTGGCATTTTTGTCACAGCAGCCCTAAGGGACCACTATAGGATGACACAGTATGGCTGTTGGCAAGTGATGGCTGATATTTTAATATATTGACTAATAGAACACCCAACATGGCCCTAGCATGAACACGTTTTATGAATCATATTCAGCACTGCTGTAATTGTCCAACGTTGATGAATCTTTCCAATTTAGAGATATTTACACTGATTGAAGTTCTAGAGAATATTTAATCATTCATGCCATGCTCCTTAATTTGCACTGTTCAAAATATTATTTTGGGGGTGCCTGGGTGGCTCAGTGTGGTAAGCTTCTGGCTCTTGGTTTCAGCTCAGGTCATGATCCCACAGTTCATGGGATAGGGCCCCGTAAGGGGCTCTGCGCTGGTGGTGGGGCGCCTGCTTGGGATTCAATCTCTCCCTCTCTCTCTCTGTCCCTCCCTTACTTGCTTACTCTTATTCTCTCCCTTTCAAGATTAATAAACACACACACACACACACATATATATTTTTTAAGTTTATTTGTTTATTTTGAGAGAGAAAGCACAAGCAGGGGAGGGGCAAGAGAGAGAGGGAGAGAGGGAATCCCAAGCAGGCTCTGGGATGCCAGCACAGAGCTCAACACCCAACACGAGCTTCAAACCACTACTCAAAATACTATTAAATATAACCTCACTGCATTTCACATGCAACACAACAGTGTAGTCTTTTTTGAGTTTTCTTGTCTCCTTTCCCTCCTGTTTCTGTTTGCTAATTTGGTTGGTTGGTTGACTGATTTGCAGATCACTGGGTCTAAGGAAGGGGGCTCAGAGAGGGCCTGGGGGGTGGCCCGGGTGCAAAGGTGCTCTGGGGAATCCGAACATCAGAAGAAATTTGTTACTTGCTGTGGAGTGTTCGATGTAAACCTCTCCTCCTCCTCCTCCTCTGCCAAATTTGCAGTAAATTCGACTTTGTTCACTGACGCTTTCTTACCAGTGAATATTGACTTGGGCGGGAGAGGGCATTGGCTAAAGTGTTGCAATGGCGCTTTCTGGGGCCACGTGGGGCAGTGCTGGGGGAGGACGGGAAGTCTTGGTGGAATGGGGGTGGGGAGGGGGGGACTTGAAGCAGAGGGGGTCATGAAAAAGTAAGTCCCTAGGAATTTACAGAAACATGACAGAACTTTCCTCAGGGCATGGTCTGGGAGAATTGAGGTAATTCTACCTAATTCTCAAGTGCTGGGGAGGGGTCCACCGCAAGCTGGGTTAGACACCACTGGAGGGGCTCCTCTGTTAGCCAATCAGGCAGCTGCATGGGCCCCAAAGTTCCCAAGGAAAACAGCATTTTACACTTGGGAGAAACCCCTTAGATTTCTATCAGTAGTACTGCATTTGGGTAGATTGAGTAATCAACTAATTTAGGTTGGGGTGACTGGGTGGCTCAGTCAGTTAAGTGTCTGACTTTGCTCAGGTCATGATCTCACAGCCTGTGGGTTGAAGCCCCATGTCAGGTTCTGTGCTGGCAGCTCAGAGCCCAAAGCCTGCTTCAGATTCTGTCTTCCTCTGTCTCTGCCCCTGCCCCACTCATGCTCTGTCTCTCTTTGTCTCAAAAATAAATAAACAATTTTGAAAATCTAATTTAGGCAACGGCCTCGTGTCCAGAATCCTCTTAGAACTGACCATGCTGACCACTCATTGCCTCTAGTAAATCAGATTTGCTCAACACCTCCATTAAGCAGGGCTTTTTATTTTCTGTATTCGGATATTAAAAAAATGTTTAATGCTTATTTATTTTTGAGAGAGAGAAAGAGAGAGACAGAGCACAAGCAAGGGAGGGGCAGAGACAGGAGACACAGAATCCGAAGCAGCCTCCAGGCTCTGAACTGAGAGCAGAGTCCGATGTGGGGCTTGAACTCACAAACGACGAGATCATGTCCTGAGCTGAAGTCGAATACTCAACCATCTGAGTCACCCAGGCGCCCCTGTATTCTGATATTTTGGCACTGAGGGCCTTGCTGACCTTGAGGGACTGTCCTTCCCTGGACAGAAGTAGTCAACGGTTCATCCCTCTTTTCAAATGCAAACGGACCAATCCCTTAATTCCCTTAATTCCTTCCTTCATTTCACCTCAGCCCTAATCACCCCAGAGCCAGGTAGCAGGGAGGAGAGCCAGGCAACCCCCTCTGCCTGAGGGTGCCAGCCCATCCTACCCCGCTGTACCCGCCTTGCCTATCCCGCCCCAGGGAAAGCACAACAGGAACTCGGCCCGCTGTCCCTGCCTTCATGCCCCTCCCCCCCAGCCCGGACACCCTGCTCTGCCCCCCACGGAGGGTGACCCCGCTCCTGGGAACCGTGAGGAATAAAGGGGTCTCCAGCAGCAATGTCTGCTGATCTGTGAGCCTCACTGCATCTCCCGAGTCCGTGGACCCGCCGTGTGGCCCAGCAGCGCGGCGCTCTCGCCTGGTCAGATGGTCCCAAGGGACAGACGCACTTTCCCCCCGAGAGAAGCCACATTGTTGGGCAGTAAGAACCGGCAGCTGCCTTGAAACTTGAACAAGAGGAGACGGACAGAGAACAGAGGACTCTTGGGGGGAGGGGGTGGAGTGTCTGTGTGTGTGTGTGTGTGGTGGGTATGTGTGTGTGTGTGTGTGCGCGCACATGCTTGCCCCTTTCTTGGCAGTCCCCGCACCCCTGAGAGTGGCCCTCGGGGCTCCTGGGGACGCTAGAAGGGGCAGGGCGTCCCCGAGGCTGCTGGGCCAGGACAGCAGGGGGTGTCGCCCGCGGGGTTAAGGCTGTGCCGCTGTAGGTCTGGCCCCTGTGGCAGAGACTGAAGAGTCAGGAAAGACAGGCTCCTCCCGGGACATAGACCCCCTGAGGCCCACCGGCTCCCACCTGTGTGTGTGATCTCTCCTCCTCCCTTCCAGGAACCCTCCAGAATAGGGCTCCATTCCCAAAGACCCTGGATTCCAGTACAAGTGGAGGCCCTCTTCACCATCCCATTGGGAGCAATAGTGTCTAGAAAATGAAAAGAGCACACAGGGGCCTCTCTAGGCCATCCCGGGGAAAGACGACTTAGAAATGGAGGGGAAAGAACACAGCAACGATTCCAGACGGTTCTGGAGACTTCTAATCCCAGCCCCTGAGAAACTAAACGGAAGAGGAAACAGGTCATTTGAGGTTACTCAGCCACCAGCAGAGGCCCACCTGTAGGCGAGGTTCGGTGATGAATTCCTTCTCTGTTCCGGAGTTTCCTCAGGGGCATTGGTTCACTTCTGCAGTTTGCTTTTAGATGGAGCTCATTTCTTAAACCAGCCAGAGGTTTAGAAGTGGAAGGGGGCGGTGAAAGAAGGGGCGAGGGGAGTAAAATTCATGTCCTGCCTAGAGCCACAGGATGTGGCCTTAAATACAAATAAGGTCATGACAGGAGCACCTGGGTGGCTCGGTCTGGTCGGTCTGGCGGGTTGAGCATCTGACTCTTGATTTCAGCTCAGGTTGTGATCCCAGGGTCTTGGGATCAAGCCCCACGCTGGGCTCCATGCTGAGCGTAGAACCTGCTTGAGATTCCCTTTCTCTTTCCCTCTGCCCCCCTCCTCTGCTTGCACTCACTTGCTCGCTCTCTCTCTCTCTCTCTCTCTCTCTCTCAAATACAAAAGAAAAGAAAAGAAATAAGGTCATGGCAGATGTAATGAATCAACATGAAGTCATAGTGGAGTAAGATGGGTCCTTAAGCCGATATGACTGTTGTCTCTAAAGACGAGAAGAGGCAGAGTGAATAGGACCCCGTGTGAAAGCACACAGGCAGGACACCTGGATGACAGCAGCAGAGTTCGAGTGACATGTCCACAAGCCAAGGAATGCCAAGGATGTCCGGCCAATGCAGAGGCTAGAAGGACATGGAAGGATTCTAACGGGTTTCAAGGGAGCATGGTCCCGGCAGTACCTTGGCTTCAGACTTCTAGCTTCGGCGAGAAGATACATGTCTGCTGCTTTCAGCCCCCCAGGTTTTGGCACTTTGTCATAGTGGCCCTAAGAAATGACCAGGGGGAGGAGGGACCCCTGGGTGGTTCAGTCGGTTAAGTGTCTGACTTCAGCTCTGGTCATGATCTTGCAGTTTGGGGGTTTGAGCCCCGTGTCAGGCTCTGAGCTGACAGCTTAGACTAAGCCTGGAGGCTGATTCAGATTCTGTGTCTCCATCTCTCTCTGCCCCTCCCTTGCTCCCTCTCTGTCTCTGTCTCTCAAAATAAAATAAAGACATAAAAAAAAATTAAAA
Organism: Helogale parvula; assembly: GCA_004023845.1. NCBI lineage: Eukaryota > Metazoa > Chordata > Mammalia > Carnivora > Herpestidae > Helogale > Helogale parvula. Next base: position 104,569 of record PJEM01000528.1, on the reverse strand, counting down.
AAAAAAAAAAAGAAATGACCACAGGGAGGAAACAAGAAGTGAACCTGGGGAGCATTCTGGACCCACTGGCCATGTCAGGGAGACCGAGGGGCCACTTTTAATAAGAGTCATCCCATCCCCAAGGCCTGAGGGGACCTTCCCAAACTTTTCATCAATGATGCATGTCCCCTTGTACTGAAGACCCTCAGAGTGAGATGAGAGAATGTTCTAGAGGTCTGTAAAGTGCTGGGGGCCCGTTAGCACACCTGGAATGCTGAGCCATACGGGGCACAACCTGGGGATGGTCTGCACTCTTCCCGTATCAGCTGAGCATCTGACTTCGGCTCGGGTCACAGTCTCACCACCTCAGTTCGAGCCCCACACCGGGCTCTGCGCTGTCAGCGCGGAGCCTGACTCAGTTCAGTTCCTGTCTCCCTCTCTCTGCCCCTCCCCAGCTCATGCTCTCTCTCTCAAAAAATAAAAAAAAAAAAATCACAAAATTTTTAAACAAAAGAAGCAAAAGGAACCCAAGAAACGAGGCGATGGCATTAAGCCACCCTCCTGCACGAGGCTTCGACTCCTCCCGACTCCTGTTCCCCGCAAGAGGGGTTCAGGGTGCAACATGATATTTCCTGTAAGCCCAGGAAGAAAACTTCTACAAGACCATCCCTGGCGACCACACACAGTGTCCCTCTCCCCCAGGAGCCCTGAGAAATGGAAGGCAGAAGCCGATATTTACATGTGCTGTGGCCAGACCTGGAAGCGGCCAATCATTGACATCGCCTTCCCACCGAGATCTCTCAGGGGCTGAATCCCTGCTCCCCATCTCAGGGGCTGGGCCGCCGCCCAGGGCCAGGAAGCGTGGGGAAAAGGGTGACAGAGAAGACGCGGCCATGCAGCTGGGCGGCAAGGCATTTCCTCAGACTGACCACCGTAACCACCAAAGCCTTGTTTTCTCTTCTCACGGTCTGTGACATTTGCCTTGGTAAATTCTTTCGATTCTAGTTCTTCCTTCGGTGGTGTCCCTGATGTCAAAGCTCAGATAACAACCCTTCCCCCGCCAAGTCCTGGACTCCGTGTATGTGTTGAGTTCCTTGATAAAAGGAACTTTGCAGATAGAATTAAAACTGACCCTGGGGCGCCAGGGTGGCTCAGTGGGTTAAGTGTCCGACTTCAGCTCAGGTCATGATCTTGCAGTCTGTGAGTTCAAGCCCCACATCGGGCTCTGTGTTGACAGCTGAAAGCCTGGATTCTGCCTTGGATTCTGTGTCTCCCTCTCTCTCTACCCCTCCCCAACTCATGCTCTCGCGCTCGCGCTCTCTCTCTCTTTTTCTCGAAAATAAATAAACTTTAAAAAAAAGAATTAAAACTGATTGCTGATCAGTTGACCTCAAAGAAAGGCGGGGGTCCTGGATTGTGTGGATGGCTCCAATGTAATCCCGGGAGTTCACCAAAGTAGAACACAGCTGGTGGTGGAGGAGGGAGGCAGACGACAGGGTTGAAGTTGGGAGAGACTTGACCGGCCAATACTGATTTTGGAGATGGAGGAAAGAGGTCACAAGCCAAGATATAGGGGAAGGCTCTAGAATCTGAGATGAGTCCTTGACTGACGGCCAAAAAGAAAGTGGGCTGCCATTCCCACAAGTGCATGAAGCTAAACTCCACAACAATCTACATGAGCAAGAGCATGGACTCCCCTCCCAGAGCCTCCAAGGACCACAGGCTGACATCTTGATTTTGGCCTTGTGAGAAGCTAAGCAGAGCCTCCTCGAGCCTGCCAGACTTCTGACCCAAGAAGACTGAGGTAATGAATCTGTGTTGCTTTTGGGCACTAAGTTGGTGGTAATTTGTTACAGTGCCAACAAGAAATGAATAGAACGTGCCCAGCACATCGGGTTCCCCCAGGAAGTAAGCCCAGGTTTCCCCTGTGGAGGGAGAAATAGATTCTTCTCCCCCTCCTCACTGGCCTTTACACTGAAGAGTATGATCCTCTTTACCGCACATTAGGCCAGCAACAAGCCTTGTTACAGGAAGAGGATCTCAACCTCAGTTTCTCTCGTGGTGTTCCAAGAAGACTCAAGCCTGTGCACTGAAACCAAACCGCGCGGAAAAAAATAAAGCTGCCTAATGTTTCCTTACCTACTGAGCGCACGTCCTAATCACAGCTTCTCCTAGAATGTGTACTCACCAAGTTTACCTTTTATATTCGATGGGGGTCTCTTAGCCCCTTTTGAGATTTTTGTTTGCACTCTTCAGAGATTTTTCACCTTGTTTACTTCCAAATATTGCAATTATAAAATAAACTGAAGCATATAAAATAGTTAAACATATAAGATAGTTAAAGCAGTGAAATGAGTGTACAGTTAACCCTTGAACAACATGAGGGTTAGAGGTACTGACGCTTACTGCCGACCCGAAGCCTAACTGTAACAGACACAACCAATTAACACATATTTTGTATGCTTCTATGTGTTACATATGATATTCTTACCATAAAGAAAGCTAGAGAAAAGAACATGTTATTAAGTAAATCATTAAGAAAGAAAATGCATTTATAGTACGTACTTACTTGTTTTAAATGCTTATTTATTCATTATTTTTGAAAGAGCGAGAACACAAGTCGGGGAGGGTCAGAGAGAGAGGGAGACACAGAATCCGAAACAGGCTGCAGGCTCTGAGCTGTTAGTGCAGAACCCAATGCGGGGCTCAAACCCACAGACCGTGAGATCATGACCTGAGCCAAAGTTGGACGCTCAACTGGCTGAGCCACCCAGGCACCCCCTAGTACTTGCTATTTTAATGAAAAAACATGCAATTATATAAGTGGAAGAGCAGAGTTCAAGCCCATTTGTTCAAGGGTTGACTGTACCATCTGCATTCACCTCTTACATAGCTCAGATTCTACCTGTGAGTCATATGTACGTTCATGCTAATTTAACACCAAACTGTTCTTTTCAATAATCATTAGTTATGCCATGGCTTTTAAAAACTTATTTCAAGAATACAGGAAGAATGAGGGATAATCTGTGGAGAGGGTCATCAGGAAAGCTGATAGTTCAAGTTTGGAGGAAATCAAAAAGTGGTGGGAGTTCAACATGGTTGTGGAGATATTTACACGCTATTAGTAGATGGCATGACCCCATTCCAAAGGCTGATGAATTACAATTGTGGATGAATAAGCAATTATAATTCAATCAACAGAGACAGTATTTAATTGAAAAATTCAATGTCACGTGTCTGTGTATCTAGCAGGATCCCTTTTGCTGCAGCAGTGAGTCCCAACTCAAACACTTACACAGGACGGAAGTTTACTCTCCTGCCTGACTGGAGGTCCAGAGGAGGAATAGACTCTTGGATCAGAGGGTAAAGCAGCTCAACAATATTGTCAAGGATCCAGATTCTCTCTCTGTCTACTTTGCCCTTCTTAGCAGCCAACCTGAATCCTAGGGTCCCAGGATGATTGCCAAAGGTATGTTAACTACTGGAAATTAAGTAAAAACTTTTTTAAAAAAATGACCAAAAGCCCCCAAACAAGACTGTAGCCAGACCTAAGAAATCATTGGATCTGGGAAACAAAAATCTATGGAGACCCTAAGTCAAACTGTCTCTCCTTTTCTTTTTCTTTTTGAGATATAAATGTCTTGTCAAGATATAGTTGACATGCAGCACTGTGTAAGTTTAAGGTGGACAGCATAAGGACTTGACTTACATATGTTGTAAAATGATTACTGCCATAAGTCTAGTTACTGTCCATCATCTCATAGATACACACACACACACACCCCAAAGAAAAAGAAAAAGGAAAAAATGTTTCTTCCTTGTGATGAGAACTTTTAGGACTTCTTCCCCTATACAGCGCACATCAATGTTAGCTATGGTCACCATGTTGTACATCACATCCCCAGGACTGACTGACCTCGTAACTGGAAGTTTGCAACCCACCTTTATGTGATTCGCCCTCCCCTTACTTTTGGTAACCACAAATCTGATCTCTTTTTCTGTGAGGTTATTTTCCCCCTTAGATTCCATATATGAGTGAGATTATACAATATTTGACTTTCTCTGCCTGACTCATTTCATTTAGCATAGCGCCCTCGAGCTCCATCCTTGTTGTTGCAAATAGGAAGATTAATTTCTTTTTTATGGTGTATATATACCACACCTTCTGTATCCTCTCATCAGTTGATGGACACTTACGTTTTTTCATGTCTTGGCTACTGTAAATAATGCTGCCATCAACAAGGGGGTGCAGATATTTCTTCAGCATACTGATTTCATCCCCTTCTAATGTATATCCAGAAGTAGCTGGATCATATGGTAATTCTATTTTTAATTTTCTGGAGAACCTCCACACTGCTTTCCATAGTGGTTGTAATAATTTACATTCCCCCCAAGGGCGCACAAGGATTCCCTCTCCTCCGCCAGATCCACTATCTCTTGTCTCTCTGGTGATGCTCCTTCTAACAGGTGTGAGATGATACCTGTGGTTTTGATTGACATTTCTCTCATGGTTAGTGTTGTTGAGCACATTTTCATGTACCTGTTGGCCATTTGTATATATTTTTTGAAAAAAAAGTGTCTATTCAGGTCCTTTTCCCATTTTGAAATTGGATTGGTTGGTTTTTTTGCCATTGAGTTGTATGAATTCTTTATATACCGGGATATTAACCCCTTATTAGATATATGGTTTGCAGTGTATTGTCACATTCAGGAAGTTGTGTTGGTAGGACTGTCTCTTGACTCTACTTGTCTCCGTGAGTCTACTTCATTCTTCATTTTGTGGACCGGTTCTCTCCTCCTGTCTGCTGGGTCCACAGGGGGAAAAAAATCCCATTATATAGCCATTTATAGAGAACTTATTTTCATTCTTATCCCTACTCGCCATCTCTTGTGCCTCCCTCTTCTTTCTTTTCTTAACCTCCTCCAAATTCCTTGATTAGGGTCTCTGACTAGCCCATCTTGGGTCAGGAGCCTACCCTTGGTTGAATCAACTATGGCTAGAGGGATGGAGTCATGTTCCACAACACATGACAGTTGGCTTTGATGGCCATTGATGAAAGGAAGGGGAGTCCATGCAAGAAATTAAAGATGTTGGGGCACCTGCGTGGCTCAGTGTCTCAGGTCATGATCTCATGGTTCTTGAGTTCCACGCTGCATCAAACTCCACGCTGGCAGGATGGAGCCTACTTGAGATTCTCTCTCTCCCTTTGTCTGCCCCTCTTCTCCTCCCCCCTCACTAAGTAAATTCAAAAAGAAAAATTAAAGATGTAGCTGTGTACTGTGCAGCTACTCTTGAAGGTGACGTGGATCAGAGTAACTTGAGAATGGAAGATGTTTTATCATAAAAAATTTCAACATGTGCAAAAATCAGAGCCATGAATATAACAAACTTTACCATCACCCACTTATGCATATTTATTCACATAAGCACAATGCCATCACTACACCAAACAAAGTCAACAATTTCCTTGGTTCATCTACCATCCCATCAATATTTAGATTTCCCCAATCGCAAGAAACTTATTTGTATTCGGGTTTATCAAACCAGGATCTAAATGAGATCCGCACGTTACATGGGTCATATGCCTCATCAATCTCTTTTAACCTAGAGCAGTCCCCACCCCGTTGTCTGACTCTGTCTTTATGACATTAACCTATAGAGAAACAATGTTAGTTGTTCCGATTGAATGTCCACATACTGGATTTTATCTGTCTGCATCTTCATTATGGTCTTATAAGTAGAATTTTGTTCTTTTTTAAATGTTTTATTTATTTTTGAGAGAGAGAGAGAAAGAGCAGGGGAAGGTTAGAGAAAAAGGGAGACACAGAATCTGAAGACAGGCTCCAGGCCCTGAGCTAGATATCAGCACAAAGCCTGATGTGGGGCTCAAACCCACGAACTGTGAGATCATGGCCTGAGATGAAGCCGAACGCTCAACCGACTGAGCCACCCAAGCGCCCGGTTAGAATTTTATTCCAAAGGTTTAGTTTACTGCAAGGTCAATGGTTTTTTGAAAATACTTCATTACTGGTGTTGCATGCTTCCCGATGCCTCAACTTCATGGTCATTCAGTGTCTAGTTGTCCCACTCTTAGTTTGCTAAGACTGACCAGGGAGTCCAGCTGGTGACCGCTTGATTTCTTTCTTTAAATGTCATTGTCAAACATTTGCCTAAAATGTTCACCCATTGACTGCCTCTGCCTGAATTATTTATTTCATTAGGTACTACAAAATGGAAGTGAAATGATCCTATCGGGGGGTAAGTGCATATCTAACTTTACTAGGTATTGCCAGACTCTTCTGCCGGAGTTATAACCATTTTGTACTCCAGCCAGCAATGTAGGAGATGCCATCAAATCTCACCCCAGCATGTCTTCAAAGTTTTGGTTTCATCAGTACGAGGGGCAAGAGCTGTCTCCTCACTGTGGATTTAATTTGCATTTCTGTTATGGTAAGTGGGGATGGGGGGACTGGGTTTTGGGGAAAAAAGGGAACAAGAAAGCCCCAGTCATGAAGATTGTGAGCATGCACTAATTTACTTCCTCCCTTTGGTCAAAAAATATCCTTACAGCAAGCTTGGTACCCAGGTTCCTCTTTCCCCAGGACAAATTCTCTCCTTACTTGTTATAATTCCCAGGAAATTCAATAACATATGGTCCTATGCCACATAAGAAAAAAATGGAGATCTGAAAGCATGACTCTCTAATAAGTTTCTGGTGAATGTCACTCCATTACATCAACAGCAGAACAGCGTGATTTCCAAGGAAGAACACAAATCTGCTACAAGGAAGTTCGCTGTAAGACAGTTTTCCACGAGTAGGTGGACTGCTGAAAGCAGCAACAAGACGGAATAACCGTCTGGTTAAGAGAACATTAAGAGAATGGAGGATGACTTGTGAGCACATAATTCCTTTTTTTTTTTTTTTAGTTTATTTATTTATTTATTTTGAGAGAGACAGCGACAATGTGAGTGGGGGAGGGGCAGGGAGAGAGGAAGAGAGAGAGAATCCCAAGCAGGTTCCATACTCTCGGCGCAGAGCCAGACACAGGGCTCGAACCCACGAACTGTGAGATCATGACCTGAGCTGAGATCAAGAGGTGGACGCTTAACCAACTGAGCCATCTAGGAGCCCCTTATTTTTGTAGATACATACTTGAGATGTGTGGCAAGTCCTATATACAGAAAGAACTTTACATATAGTTTATACCAACTGACATTGCACCATAGTAATTGTGGGAGATAAGTAAATGTGACCCAATTTAAAATATTGGATTACAGATAGGTTCGTATGGCTTATTCGTCTGAGATTAATTAATGAATAATACGTAGACAGTTTGTTCAAAAAGGTCTTGGAGGAAACAGAGAGATGTCATTCAGAGGATACAAAGTACCAGTTATCAGATGAGTACGTTTTGGAGAATTTAATGTACATGGTGGTTATGGTTACTAATCCTGTATTACGTACTTGAAAGTTGCTAGGAGAATGGATCTTCAGTGTTCTCACGACAAAACAGAAAGCGTAATTAGGTGACAAGAAGGTGTTAGCTTATGGTATGGTGGGGATCATGTTGCAATGCATAAAGATAAAAAATCAACGCATTATACACCCTAAACGTATATAATGTTATATGTCAATTATACCTCAATCAAGCTGGGGGGGGTCTTAGAAATTAGTCTCACCCTCTGATGACAGAAGGCTCCCCTTTTCAAGAATCTCAGCAGATCCAGGCAGAAAAGGCTCAGAGAGAAAGAAAGAAAGAAGAGGAAAGAAAGAGGAAACAGGAAGGAAGACAGAGAAAGAAGGGAAGGAAGGAAGAAAGGAAGAAAGAAAGAGAAAGAAAGAAAGAAAGAAAGAAAAGGAAGGAAAGAAGGAAGAAAGACAGAGAAAGAAAGAAAGAAAAGAAAGAAAGAAAGAAAGAAAGAAAGAAAGAAAGAAGAAAGAAAAAGGATTTTCTCATCAATACTAGCTTATCTGAAGAGGGTTCAGTGTCTCTGGATGGATAGACTCTTCTTGGTCTCCCTTCACGGGGACACATCACTGCTGTTCTCCAGGATGGAAACTTCAGAGGACCCAAGGATACTCAAACCAAGCCTGCCCTCCTCCTCTCTTGCACCGGGAGAGAGCTCCCTGACCGATCTGGCACCCCCAGACACCCCTCCCCCCTGCCCCAGCTCCGTCCCCCAGAGGCATAATGCTGGAAGATGTTATCAGGCCTTTGTTCATAGAGGGGAGCCTTAGCCAGGGGCTGGGCTGTACCCCCCCCCCCCAATTGCAGTCAGTTGTCTTCTCTTCGCACTAATGTCTTCCATTTTTTCATGCCATCTGACCTGGGGAAACTCTTACCTTTTCAATTGTTCCATGACATCTGGACAAACCCAGATTCGGCGTCCACACACTTTCTGAGCACCTGCTATGAGCTTAGCGTAGAGCAGGGACGGGCAGCTCCAGCCGGAAATGGGCATGGGTGGCAGCCAAAGGTAGTGGCCCGCTGCCTGCAAGGAACACCAGCAGCCAGAGGAGGAGAAAATGGGTGCTTTAGGCTGATAGTCGAGGCCGCGACCCCGTTCTGGGGAGCTCACTTCAGCCCTGCAGCCCCACCCACGACCGTCACCGAGTTTACCGTGTGCTCCAACTTGCTCTCACCCACTACTGTGAGTCACACGAGGGCCACTTACAGGCTGAAATGTCGTGGTCACTTCACCAACCCCGCCCTTTTCGTTTCCTGAATCTGTGAAACTGTCTGAGTCCCGCAAGGCAGCCTCACCTCACTCCGACCAGCTGGCTGCAGAGGCGCTTCCCAAGGCCCCGCGAGGTCCCCTCCCCCCCAGTTCCCTCCTCGGAGCAGTCCCCGGACTTGGGGACAGATTTCAGGGATACCAGAGGGCTCCCCATGGATCTGCCTTGTTACCACGGCCCTCTGTCTAAGAAAGACTGTGAGACCTTACTGCTCAAGGACGGGATGGATGGCAACTTCCTGATAAGGGACAGCGAGTCCTTGCCCGGAGTGCTGTGCCTCTGCGTCTCGTGAGTAGCCCCCCCTGCACACACACCTGGAACCTCACGCCCAGCCGAGCGCTGAGAGCTGAGTACAAAGGACACTGTGTTTCACTCTGACCCTGCAGCCCAGATGAGCAGAAGGAGAAAAAGCTAGGCTGTGCTTGAATGAGGTGCAAGGCGTGTGTCCTACCCGTCTGTGCACGCCCTGAACGCGACCCCAGGAGCCCCTGTGCAGCAGCAGAGGTGGGGGTGGGGGCGAAGGGAAGGGCTGCAGGAAGCAGAAAGGCAAGGGGCGTGCAGAACTGGTGCATGTGAGAAAGGAAGAAAGAGTGAGAAAGAAAAAGAATTTTTTCATCAGTACCAGCATATCTAAAGCGGGCTCCGTGCAGAGGTCGGTTTATTTGCTCTGGAAAAAGGCTAGATGCCCTTTATGAAACTTTAATCCGAGAGACTAAGTTTTCACATCTATTCTGCTGGCTCCACTGGGGATACTTAAAATACGATTTCAAATTTTGTTAGGTTGGCAAAGGATCTACACGGGTCCTTTCCTTTCATCCTTGTAGTCAGTCAAGGCTGGCAGAAACAGTCACCATTTTCTAGATGAAGAAACAGAGACCCGGATTTCTTAAACACCTTGCTCATGTTAAAATTCATCGGGCATTTCTGAAGAGTTCAGTGTGAAATTCCAGGCCAGAATATCAAGAGCTTGTTTAGTCCTGTTTAGAAAGCAATCTTGAACACGTATCAGTGGAAACCTACTATCTCTAAATGTTCTGTTTGGAGAGATTGCTGAAAGTTTTCATCTACCTGTTATAGGAATTAAAACCCAGGAGTCTCTATGGATGTGTTTCGGTGCATCTTAGAATGAGGAGGAAAGGGGGGCGCCTGGGTGGCTCAGTCCGTGAAGCGTCTGACTTCCACTCAGGTCATGATCCCACGGTTCGTGGGTTCGAGCCCCGTGTTGGGCTCTGTGCTGACAGCTCGGAGCCTGGAGCCTGCTTCCGATTCTGTGTCTCGCTCTCTGTCCCTCCCCTGCTTCTGCTCTCTTTCTCTCTATCTCTCAAAAATAAATGAACGTTAAAAAAAATCTTAAAAAAAAAAGGGATGAAGACAAAGGGGACTGCCATTACTAACAGAATAGGCAGGGATAGACTTCCTTTTTTATCTGATGCCAGGGACGCAGGTGAAAGAAAGGTAGCCTTCAGGAGTTGGAAGTTTGAGTTTTCATATTGCCAGTGAGGACAAGAGTGTACTCATAAATTTCTTAGCCATTGGTAATTCTTCTTTTGAGAATTGCCTAATCACATTCCTTTTTTTAAAAAAAATGTTTATTTATTTTTGAGAGCGAGAGTGCAACAGGGGAGGGGTAGAGAGAGAGAGAGAGAGGAGGACAGAGGATCCAAACCAGGCTCTACCCTCCAGCAGCAAGCCCTAGCCAGGGCTTGAACTCATGAACCGTGAGATCATGACCTGAGCCAAAGTCAGATGCTCAGATGACGGAGCCACCCAGCCGCCCTGCCTCATCACATTCTTTACCCATTTCAGCTTGAGTTGTTTATCTTCCCCCGATTTGCCTATGTGTGAAGGCAAAACATTTTTTTTTCCAAAAAGGACACATGAACTAAAGAAAACTACAGACCAATTTCAAGTTTAATTACTATCGATTTTCAATAAACTACTAACATAATGGAAGCCAGGAACACGTTACAGGAGAAGGTAGACCATGTTCAAGTCTGGTCCATTCCAAGAAGTCAAGCATGGTTCCTGGCTGGGTAAGTTATTAGTTTAATGACATATTAATTAGTCAAAGTTTACGGACTGCACCCCTCATTCATATTTGCTTAAGGGTATTAGATAAAACTCAACATCCATCCCTCAACTAAATACACACACATGCACACAAGCGTCCACTTACACACTCCCGACCATACAAAGCTTCTTAACCAAAAGGCCAGGGGAGGCACAGGAGACTTACTGCGAAAATCATGAATGTAGGAGCACCTAGATCACTCAGTCGGTTCAGCGTCAGACTCTTGATTTCAGCTCAAGGCATGATTTCACGGTTCATGAGATTGAGCCTTGCCGAAGTCGGGCTCAGTGCTGACAGCACAGAACTTGCTCAGGATTCTTTTACTCTCTACCCCTCCTCTGCAAAAAAAAATTTTTTAATGTATATGAAAGTAGTAAATCTCTCTACTCAAACATGGTGCTAGAGCCTAGGGAGATTCTAAAAGGGAATTTGTGATTTTTTTCAAGGAGATCTAAACTACATAAAGAATTAAAAAAGAGTAAAGTATAAATGGAAGAAGACAGTTTTATGCAAATTCAAGGGCAGGAAAGATGAGCAAGAAGGTCTTTTTAGAGGAAGTGGCATTTGCTTTTTTAAAAAAAGTTTTAACGTTTATTTATTTTTGAGAGAAAGAGAGAGAGCGAGCACGAGTGGGGGAGGGGCAGAGACAGAGACCGAGACACAGAATCCAAAACAGGCTCCAGGCTCTGAGCCGTCAGCACCTAGCCCGACGCAGGGCTCAAACTCAGGAATAGTGAGATCATGACCTGAGCTGAAGTCGGACACAACCTACTGAGCCACCCTGCCAGCCTTAGAAGAGGTGGCATTTGATCTGGGACTTGAAAGAGAGAGTAAGATTCGGTTACATGGAAGTGGGATGGAAGCCATGCCTGGATGCAGGATGTTTTAAATCACACATGAATCACACAGAGTCCGAGAAAATAGCTTGGAAACCGGCTTTTGGTAGAGTAGGTTTGGGATGATATCACGGGGTCTGAAAAGAACGATTGTGTAGGTAATGGGGAACAGATGGTGTCCAAGCAAGGAAATGACAAGACTGGAACTCCTCAAACTCCCTAAAACTAGAATTTCAGGAGTTCTGGTCTGATATGGAGGATGCACAGAATCTGACAGCTGGTGGCGGTTGAGGGTGTTGTCTCTGGATGGGAGACAGTGAGAAACCAGCTGTGACGGCGCAAACAGCGAGGACGGGAAAAGAAGGTGCAAGGGGAGTCATAGAGACAGAAAGACCCTGACCCAGACCTCTACACTGGGGTTCTCTTTAAAACTCGACATTTCTTTTCAACTCTTTTGTGGAGTATCGAGCTAGCCTGGATATTCGTCTAAAGTGAAAGTCACTAAGAAACGTAAAAATAATAGTCAATCAAACAAAGAGAGAAGAGTACGTATTTTTGCCCGTGCTCATGTCCCTGAAAGGCAGACCCATTTCAGGTGCGTCAGGCTTAAGGCTCAGGTCAGATGGCCGCTATGTCAATGTGTTTTATCATGATCCTTGTGAACTTCTGTTATCATACAGATCAGCACTAACCGTTCAGTGCTAGTTGCCCAACGAGTGTTGAAAGTCTCTTACATGCCAGGCACTATGGTGGGCACTCAGTTGGTGCCCTCAACACAGCTCAGAGCCTTGTGGGGGAAATAAAGAAATAAACAGACACTCAAAGCGTATGCTGATGACTGGACTCACATCAGGGCGTGTGGGAACTGAGAGCAAGGAATGACTCACTCCTCAAGGTGTGGAGAGCTTTAGTGGAGTTGGATTTCGAGGATGAATGAATAGAATCTTCACAGATTCATTCAACAAGCACGTACTGAGCGCCTCTTGCACGCGTACTCCAGACACAGTTCTAGGCATCGGGGAAATCGTGATGAATAATACAGGCATCAGTCCTGCCCTTGTGAAAGTACGTCCCAGCAGGAGGTGACAATAACGATGAAAACAATGCAGAGTCAACGTACAGTGAGGGATAGAGAGGGTTGTTTAGGTTGCCCTAGGGCAGCAAAGCCAAACCGATCCACGACACAAGAATTAGCCTATTTCCCTGTATCTGTGCATTTGGAGCCACTATGAAGGTGCTTTTTCTCTCTCTTTCTTCCTTTCTTTCTCTCTTTTTTTCTCTCTTTCTTTCTTTCTTTCCTTCTTCTTTTTTTTTTTTTTTGAGAAAGAGAAAGAGAGAGCATGTGCATGCGTGAACAGGGGAGCAGCAGAGAGATCCCACCACCGTGAGATCTGGACCTGAGCTGAAATCAAGAGTCTGATGCTTAACCGACTGGTTTCTAGGAGCCAAATATGGTGACAGGCATCTTGCGTACATGATCTGATTTACCCTTTGCAAAGCCATTTCTAGTAGGTGACATTCCCTCTACTATGTGAGAAAAGAAACTGAAAGGTGCTTTTTCTTCTTCCTCTTCTTCTTCTTCCCCTTCTTCTTCCTCTTCTCCTTCTTCTTCTCTCCTTTTTCAATTTGTTTATTAAATAATCTCTACCCGCAATGTGGGGCTCAAACTCATGACCCCTAGATCAAGAGCCACATGTTCTACCAAGTGAGCCAGCCCTGGTGCCCCAGATACTAGACTTATTAAATAACTTGTCCAAGCCCTACTTGCCAACATGGCATTATGTTCCTTCTTACCAATGTCCCCAGTGCCACTGAAATACGTTCAAGGCGCTCACCGCAGAATTGTGTTATCAAGTGCCCGAGCCGCCACCAGAGGGCTTGCCGGCAGACCCTGGGATCTGGAGTCTTACCTTTCTGCTTCCAGAAATTGAGCTGCCCCTTTGTCGCTCCTAGAATGGCAAAATGGCAATATGCCAATCGTCCATGCTTTCAGAGACCTAAACAAAAATATTACAGGAAAGTTTAGAAATAAAGGAAGTCGCACAAAGGGTTGACCAAGCAGCACATAGAACTGACCAGAAAGCAATGTGGTAACTCTAGACAGGAAATGTTACTTGATCGTTACCCCGATAGAGCTTTCAGAAAGCACCAGCCTGCAAAAACACTGTCTCTGCAGTGTGACTTTGCAAGTGTGAGAAGCTGGAACTGGGCCTGTTTTTATAATAATCAGTAGAGTCAAAGTGGAGTGGATGTAGGGAGAATCAAGGCTTCCTCGGTGGGTCTGGGGGGAAAGGAGGGACTTTCTGTAGCCATTGCACGGCTGCTGGTGATGAGAATCTGGGCCCTGCCTTCCCTACATGTCCTCACTGAGGAGAAAACAGCTATTAATAGAAAGGAGTCCGAGAGCCCTGCGTGGAGGGGGGCGCGGACAGGATGTCATTTCGAGCTCTCAGATTCTGAGATCTTTGGAAACACTCTAGAGCTCACAAAGAAAAAAAAAATTATTCAAACTTTTTTTTGTTATTTTAGAAAAACCAAATGTGGAGAAAGGTATAAAAAAGAAAGCAGAAACGTTCTCAGTTTTACCACATGGAAATTACCATTTCTGATATTTCAGTCCACATGTCTCCAGACTGCTGTCTACGCATGTGCAGCATAAGGAAATCCGTATACATGCACAAATGGTTCATTATACATACACAGGGTTTGCACGCTGGTCTTCTCCGACGCATCGTGGGCATCCTTCCACATCAGAGCAAGCCCGTGCACACCATCGTTTCAGGACTGCTTACTGTTTTGTTGACTGGCCCCGTCACAATTTATCGATAACCATACATTTAGGTTATTTCCACTTTGGTCCAGCGGACCCGATGTAATCTGAGAGTATTAACATTTTTGTGCTTACCTCTTTGAAAGTTTGCCCGACATTTTAACACTTTTACACGCATCGACAATTCGTTGTAATTTGTCAGTTGTGCCAACACACACTCCAATCAAGATAAGTGAGAAGGGCAGAGGTCAAAGTCTCAAAATCCTCTTTATTGACGTCTGTTTCACACTCGTGTCCTGGCACCGAGGAAGGCAGAAAACAAAGCTGACAGCCTCGGACGGAGGATTCCGTTTCCTTCAACTGACCTTTTGACGTTGGGGTAAAATAAAACTAAAAACTCAAACATGAATTTTCCTTGCAACACTGGCCACAGCACGAGCCCAACTGCTAATTGTGAAATTGTTGTGAACGGAACAAGGGCACAGAGACCTGTGCCCAACACCTCACGTCATGGCCATTTACAAGGCTAAACCCCATTGGAAAGAACAAAATTACTCAAAGATAAGCAGGAGTTTATAGAATGCTGTATTCTAACCTTTTCAATGGAAAATTTTCATCTCCACTGAAAATGTAATGCTAGAATTTAAAAGCGGTCTTTATAAACCCTGTGCATTTCTCACATCTTAAATGGGGTTGAAGATTTCCGCAGGAGAGCTAAGAAAATAGGCATCTCAACATGGCAAGTATTAGAAACCTTAGAAATGATTAAGTGACTCTCTGGATCTCCTTCCTTGTCTTATCCAGAGCCGCCCTCCCCTGTGGGTCACTTATGCTGGGGGTCAAGCCACCACAAATTTGCTAAGGATCGAACAGCAAATATAGGAAATATTTTGTTTCCATCTAATGCCAAAGACTGACAACAGTAAGAGCCATACATGTAAAATGAACTTAAATTCGGTTGATATATTAGAGCAAAAATAAATTCTATTCATAGACCTTTTTATGTCATGAATGATCTTTACAGCTTTAGTGAAGTATCATTGATATAAAATAAAAAGTGTGCAATTTGATGAATTTTGACCTTTGTGTATACTCATGAAACTATGACCACAGCCAAAATAATGAACATTTCCATCACTTCCAAAACTTCCCTTGTGCCTCTTTGTGATCCCCCCTTACCACGCTTCCCACCCAGGCCCCGGTCCACCATCATCTGCTTTCTGGCACTATTAATTAATAAATATGCATTTCCAGAATTTAATATAAATCACATCATGAAGTAGTAGCCCTTTTTGTCCGACTTCTTTTTTTTTTCTTAATTTTTAAACGTTTATTTTTGGGCGGGGGAAGAGCATACAGAGGGGAGGAACAGAGAGAGAAGGAATCACAAGAAGGCTCCAAGCAATCAGTGCAGAGCCCGACGTGGGACTTGAACCCATTAACTATGAGATCACGACCTGAGCCCAAATTAAGAGTAGGATGCTTAACTGACTGAGCCACCCGGGCGCCCCTTCGTCTGTCTTCTTTCATCCAGAATAACTATTTTGAGATTCATCTGTATAGTTACAAAATTCATTCCTTTCATTGCTGGGTAGAATCCTGTTACCCTATTTGTTTAGCTCATTCAGGACTGTTATACCTGAAGTTGCTATGAATATTTGTGATGAGTCTCATAGACATATGGTGTCATTTATTCTGGGTAAATAATGCTGAGTGATATGCTCAGTGTAGGTTTCTATTTCCAAGAGACTACCCAACTGTCTTCCAAAGGGATTGCACTATTTTACTTCCCCACTGGCATTCTATGAGTTCTGAATTCTCCACATTCTCGCAAACACTTTGCATGGTCAGCTTTCTAAATTTAAGCCATATTAATAAGTGTGGTGGTATTTCATTGTGGTTTTCAGGTACATTAGCTAATGACTAACGATACCAAGCATTTTTTCATACACTTATTTGCCACCCATATCTCTTCTTTGATGAAGTATCCATTAAAACATTTCGCCCATAAAATTTTACTTTCCTATTTATTTTCTTAGGGAGTCTTGATAATTCTTTACGTATTTTGGTGAAAATTCTTTATGAAATAGGGGGTTTGTGAATATTTTCTCCCATTTCATGACTTGTCTTTTTATCCTCTTTAGCCAGTGCATTTCGAAGAACAGAGGTTCTTAATTTTAATGAAGCCAAATTTTATTAGTGTTTTCTTTTAAAGATTCTGATTTTGATGTGTATCTAATAAATCCTTGCCTAACTGATTTCACAAAGATATTCTCCTATGTTTTCTTCTCAGTTTTAATGGTGTTAGCTTTTGCATTTACTGCAGCCCATACTAATTTAATTTTTGTATCTGGGGTAAGGTTAGGGTTGGAGTTCATTTTATTAGGTATGGCTACCTAACTGTCCCAGCTCCTCTGTTGAAAGATTTTCATTTCTTCCAATGAATTGTTTTAATGTCTTTATAAAAAAAATCTATTGACCATGTAAGTTTGGATCTGTTGATCTATTGATCATTTTTCTATCTTTATGCAAATTCTATAGTATGTTGATGACTTTCATTTTACTAGCAATAATTGCGCCTCACACAAACCTCATTGGCTACAATACTGCCACTGTCCAAAGCTATGATTTTCATTTTATAATAAGTTTTGAAATCAGGTAGTGTAAGTCCCCAGCTTTTTCAAGGTTATTTCGGTTGTCCTAGGTTTTTTTGCATCTCTGTACATATTTTATTTTTTAAATATAATTCATTGTCAAATTGGTTTCCATACAACATCCAGTGCTCATCCCAACAAGTTCCCTCCTCAATGCGCATCACCCACTTTCCCCTCTCCTCCACCCCCATCAACCCTCAGTTTGTTCTCAGTATAAGAGTCTCTTATGGTTTGCCTCCCTGCCTCCCTGTAACTACTTTTCCCCCCTTCTCCTCCCCCATGGTTTTCTCTTAAGTTTCTCAAGATCCACATATGAGTGAAAACATATGGTATCTGTCTTTCTCTGACTTATTTCACTTAGCATAATACCCTCCAGTTCCATCCACATTGTTGCAAATGGCCAGATTTCATTCTTTCTCATTGCCATGTAGTACTCCATCGTATATATAAACCACATCTTCTTGATCCATTCGTAAGTTAATGGACATTTAGGCTCTTTCCATAATTTGGCTATTGTTGAAAGTGCTGCTATGAACATTGGGGTACATGTGTCTCTATGCATCAGCATTTCTGTATCCCTTGGGTAGATCCCCAGCAGTGCTATTGCTGGGTCATAGGGGAGTTCTACTGATAATTTTTTGAGGAACCTCCACACTGTTTTCCAGAGCGGCTACACCAGTTTACATTCTCACCAACAGTGTAGGAGGGTGCCCGTCTCTCCACCTCCTCACCAGCATCTATAGTCTCTTGATTTGCTCATTTTAGCCACTCTGACTAACGTGAGGTGGTTCTGTATACATTTTAGACCCAGCTTTTTGGCTACCACCAAAAAGAAGCCTCATGGGAGTAGGAGAAACCTAATGGAGAACCAGGGGGAGGGGAAGAGGGAAAGAGAGTTGGGGAGAGAGAGGGACGCAAAACCTGAGAGACTATTGAATACTGAAAACTAACTGAGGGTTGAAGGGGAAGGGGGAGGGGGAAAAGAGGGGGCGGTGATGGAGGAGGGCACTTGTGGGGAAGAGCACTGGGTGTTGTATGGAAATCAATTTGACAAACTATTTAAAAAAAAGCCTCATGGGATTTAGGTTGAGATGCATGAACCTATACATCAATTAGGGGAGAATGTGATGGAAACTTACGTGTATCCTTCTGATCCATGAACATAGTTTAATATCTTCATTTATTTAAGTCCTTTAAAATTTCTCTCGGAAATGTTTTGTGACAGGTCTTGTATATCTCTTGTCAATTTCATCCCTAAGATCTCATCTTTTTGTGTTGTTTGACATGATGTGAATTTAATTTCACATTCTACCTGTTCAATACAAGTCAACAGAAATACAGTTGACTTCTGTATATTAATCTTGTAACCTGCCACCTGGTCGAACTTACTCGTTGGCCAAGTAGCTTCTTTGTAGAGCTCATATGATTTTCCATATGCCATATGCAATTAATTTTTTAATGTCATATTTATTTTTGAGAGAGAGAGACAGTGTGAACAGGGGAGGGTCATAGAGAGAGGGAGACACAGAATTTGAAGACAGGTTCCAGGTTCTGAGCTGTCAGCACAGAGTCTGATGTGGGGCTCGAACCCACAAACCACGAGATCATGACCTGAGCCAAAGCTGGACACTCAACCAACTGAGCCACCCAGGTGCCTCTCCATATGCAATTAAAGCTGGCTGTACCTCTTCTATTTCAGTCTTCCCATTCCATTTCTTTCCTTGCCTTATGCACTAGCTAAGACTTCCACAGCACCGTAGAATAGAAGTGACAAGTGCGAAAATCCTTGTCGTCTCCTGATCTTGAGGTAAAAGTATTCAGTCTGTACCATTAAGTATGACTTTAGTCCTTCTATTCCTAGTAAGGTTGAGAGTTTTTATTAGAAATTTATTATCAAAGTTTGCCAAATGCTTTTTCTGCATTGAGAGAGTTGTATTTAGTCTGTTAATTTCTCTTTTTTAATTTTTTTAAAATTTATTTTTGAGAGGTAGAGAGAGACAGCACCAGCAGGGGAGGATCAGAGAGAGAGGGAGATACAGAATCCGAAGCAGGCTCCAGGCTGTTAGCACAGAGCTGGATGCGGGGCTCGAGCCCACGAACTGTGAGATGATGACCTGAGCCGAAGCCGGACGCTTAACCAACTGAGCCACCCAGGCACTCCTACTCTGTTAATTTCTCTCTCTCTTTTTTTTTCTTTAAGATTCCACATATAAGGGATACTGTACAGTATGTGTCTTTCTCTGTCTGCTCATCTCACCTAGCATAATGCCCTTAAAGTCCATCCATGTTGTCACAAATGGCAGTATTTCCTTCCTTCTCATGGTTAAAAAATATTGCATTGTGTGATGTAGACATATATATATGCCACATTTTACCCATTTATCTGTTGATGGACACT
This sequence comes from Helogale parvula, assembly GCA_004023845.1. NCBI lineage: Eukaryota > Metazoa > Chordata > Mammalia > Carnivora > Herpestidae > Helogale > Helogale parvula. The sequence goes on along the minus strand of PJEM01000528.1, from coordinate 85,123 downwards.
TAGGTTGTTTCCATATCTTGGTATTGTGACTAATGAACGCTGCAATAAAAATGGAAGTACAGACATCTCTTCAACATACTGATTTCGTTCAGTTTGGACACCCAGAGGCGGGTTGCTAGACCATATGGTGGTTTCATTTTTAATTTTTCGCAGGACTTTCTTGCTGCTTTCCATCATCGCTGCACCAACTACATTCCCACCAACGGCACACGAGGGCTCCCTTTTCTCCACATCTCTGACAACACTTATTATCTCTTGGCTTCTTGGTGACAGCCATTCTAACAGGCGTAAGGCGGCGTCTCATCGTGGTTTTGACTGGCATTTCCCTGATGCCGAGCGACGCTGAGCGCCTTCTCATCTACCTGTTGGCCATTCGCATGTCTTCTTTGGAAACGTGCTTCTGTCATTCTCCTCACTTAAAAAATCAGATTATTTGTTTGTTGCTATTGTATGAGGTCTTTATATATTTTGGATAATAGCCCCTTAGCATACATATAACTTGCAAATATTACCTCCTATTCGGTAGTTTGCCTTTTCACTTTGTGTTTGGGTTCCTTTGCTGGGCAGAGCTAGTCCCTCTTGTTTATTTTACTTTTGTTTTTGTGTTCAGTGTCACAAAGTTATTGCCAATACTAATGCCAAGGAGCTTTTTCCCTTGTTTTCTCCTTGGAGTTAACCAACCAATATTCATTAATTTTCAAATATTAAACCAACCTTGACATTAATCCTGACATAATCCCATTTGATTGCTATGTAGACACTGTTGTGTATATTGGTTAGTTTGATACACCAACATTTTGGGAAGAGCTACTGAATCTATGTCATGGGGAATATAATCTGTCCCTTAACTTAGAAAGCATGTCATTAAATGGTTTTCATATCAGAGAAATGTTAGCCTCACAGAATAAGTTAGGAGGAGTCTCTCTTTAGTTTTCCAAAGAGTTTATTTACAATTGGTATTATTTCTTTCATAAATGGTCAGTAGAATGTATCAGTCCAGCTATCTGGGCCTAGAATTTTCTTTGTGGGAAAGTTTTTAACTACCAATTCAAATTCTTTAATAGATACAAGGTTATTCAGTCTATTTTTTTTTTTTTTGAGTGAGGTCTGTTAGTTTGTATTTCCAAGTAAGCCATGCATTTCACTGATGTCAAATGAAACTTTGTTAATATATTTTTTAAATGTTTATTTATTTATTGGGGGGGGGGAGAGAGAATCCCAAGCAGGCTCCACACTCAGCATGGCGTCCGATGTGGGGCTCAATCCCATGACAGCGAGATCATGACTTGAGCCGAAATCAAATGATGGACACTTAACCGACTGAACCACCCAGGTGCCCATGAAACTTTGTTAATATTATTTACCCTTTTAGAGAATAGCTTTCGCTTTTGTTTATTTTCTGTACTGTTTTTCCCCTGTTTGTATTTCAATGATTTCTTCATTTCACTTTGGTAGCTCCTGTCATGTCACTGTATCTTCAAGTTCACAAATCTGTGTTTTCCGCAATGTGAAGTTTGCTGCTAATTCCATTCACATATTCTTCATCTTTGACAACGCAGTTTTCACCCCTGGAATTTTAATTTGGGCGTCTCTCTTATATGCTCCATGTTTCTGCATAAGAAGCTCTATCTTTCTTCTAGATGCCTGGCATCTGAGATAATTTCAATAACTATATTGATCTCCTTGCCTGCCCAGGGAAGGGCTTTATGGTCTCCCTCCCTCAATTGATGAGCTAGAGGTAGAAGTCCAGGAAGCCTATTGTGCCCAGAGCTCGTGGGGGAGAAAACAGAAGAGGAGAGAGATGCCCAGAGAAAGGGCTCCAGAGAGCTGCAGAGATCTTGAATCTTCAGCTTAGTGGTAAATAGCTCATGCACATGAGGAGGGTACCCAAGGCTGGGTTAAAAAGAAATCACTCAAAAGAAGCCACTAGGAAAATCTCTAGAGCTCACATCAGTCTAGAAATTCTTGTGCTCTCACCAGACAGAGGAGAAACCTCACAGTTCATGGGCATCAGTTAGTACACCGACTCAGTAGTGGGATAGAATTTGCAGCGGTAGAAAACTGGATTTGCGCATACTGAAACTGACCCACTTAGTAGACTTAGAGATGTTAAGTAGTTGGATAAGTGAGTGGAGTTCAGGGCAGGTTGGAGCTAGGGGTGCCAATTAAAATATAATTGGAGGGGCGTCTGGGTGGCTCTGTTGGTTAAGCATCTGACTTCAGCTCAGGTCATGATCTTATGATTTGTGGGTTCAAGCCCTGAACCCTGTTGGGCTCTGTGCTGACAGCTCAGCATCTGCAGCCTGCTTCAGATTCTGTCTCCCTTTGTCTCTGCCCCTCCTCCACTCACGCTCTCTCTCTCTCTCTTTAAAATAAAGATTTAAAAAACCCATAATTTGATGAGTTATTTTTGCAATACTTAATTTTACCATTCAAAAACTTTGCATCTCCCTTTATTCTGTGAAGTCTTCTTTTATGTCTCTTAGTAAGATTTCTTCATATAGGCTTGGCACATTTCTTGTTAGAATAATTCAACGCAGGGGCGCCTGAGGGCTCAGTTGGTTAAGAGTCCGACTTTGGCTCAGGTCACAATCTTGCGGTTTGTGGGTTGGAGCCCTTCGTAGGCTCTGTGCTGGCAGCTCAGGGCCTGGAGCCTGTTTCAGATTCTGTGTCTCCCTCTCTCTCTGACCCTCCCCTGCTCATGTTCTCTCTCTTTCTGTCTCTCTCTCTCTCAAAAATAAACATAATTAAAAAAGATAATTCAATGCAACTCAACAAATAGTCACTAGTGTAAGAATGAGGCAGGCCTTGTGCAGGAGGGACAAAGCAGGTGTGATCTGACCTTTTGGAGCTCACAGCCAGGCGTGAAGTGCAGAGGAGGAAATGAATAATTAAAATTCAGTATGATCCGTGGTATATTTGACTAGTAAAGGACAACTCTTCTCAGAGGTTCCCCTCCTCTCCCCCTGATGGAGCACCCACCCCAGGGCGCCCCCACCTAAAGCACTCGGTGCCCGACATCATCAACTCAGCTGCCTCCCACCGCCAGGTCTTTGAGCAAAGTTTTGGGTGACAAGACTGGTGCGTGGCTGCTAATCTGATCTGAGCCTAGGGAGGATATTGTGATATCGGTTACCGGAGCTTTAGGAGACGTGAGACCTGGTAAGACAGGAATCCACCACGTGCACCCCAAGCGCCGATGCTCCTCTTCGGTCCCTGTGAGCGTCAGCAGGGAGGCGCCCCTACCCCTTTCCTATCCTCAAGGCACGGGGGTGGGGAATAATCGGGTACCAGTTTTTATACTATATTCATTTTAGGTCTTTTTAAAAAAAGTGTATTTATTTATTTTGAGAGAGAGAGAGAGAGAGAGAGAGAGAGAGAGAGAGTGTGCGTGTGTGTGTGTATGAGCAGGGGAGAGGCGGAGAGAGGTGGGGGAGAGAGAATCCCACGCAGGCTCCACACTCTCAGTGCAGAGCCTGACTCAGGCTCCATCTCACCAACCGTGAAATCATGACCTGAGCTGAGATCAAAAGTCTGACGCTTAACTGACTGAGCCCTGCCCCCCCCCCCCCCAGGCGCCCCTAGGTCTGGTTCTTTGAAGCACAACTTTTTTCCTGCTGATTGAAGAGTAAAACCTCCTGAAAAAGAATCCCCGGAGAAGAACAACATAGCCTTTACTGCAAACTAGTAATAGTATAACTTCGAAAGGGCTGAGAATGTCACACCAGTTACAAGAGGCTAAAATCAAAACCACAGAAAACAAGAGTTGGGGAGGATGTAGAGAAAAGGATGTCCTGTGGCCTCTTGGTGGGAATACGACTTGGTGCAGTGACTGCGGAAGACAGTCTGGAGTTTCCTCAAACAAATGTAAAGTAGAACTATCTCATGATCCAGTAATTTCACTTGGGTATTTCCCCTCATATGAAAATTCTAATTAGAAAGGATACATGCATTGCTGTGTTTATTGCAGCATTTTTTACAATAGCCAAATTAGGGAAGCAGTCCATGGATATTATAGAAGTGTCTGTGAATAGATGAATGGATAAAGAAGATGTGATCTGTATACACACACACAAGGAGACTTTATTCGGCCGGAAGAAAAGAATGAAATCTTGCCACAATATGGATAGAGCTGGAGAAGATAAGTCAGCCAGAGAGACAAATATCTTATGACTTCACTCACATGTGGAATTTAGGAAACAAACCAACAACGGAAGAAAAGAGACAAATCAAAAAGCAGACTCTTAAGCGTAGAGAAGAAACGCGGTTGCGAGATGGGAGATGGGCGGGGCGAGGGAGGGGGAGGGGCAGGGTGGGGGTTGGGGGGCAGATGGGGCAAAGAGGCGGACGGGAGGAAGAGGACCCGCGTTGTAACGGCCCCGAGTAATGGATGAAGTGTTGAATCAGTATGTTGTACACCTGAAACTAAGAGAACACTGTGTCAACTACACCGGAATGAAAACTGAGCCCTTCTCGACTCTGGTTTTGTCTTTATGTTTGGGTGAAGGCTGCTTAAGAGCAGTCAGTAAGCATGTGGGATCTTTTTTTTTACTTTAATTTTTTTAATGTTTATTTATATTAAGGAGAGAGAGAGACAGGGCATGAGCTGGGGAAGGGCAGAGAGAGAAGGAGACACGGAATCCCAAGCAGGCTCCAGGCCCCAAGCTGTCAGCACACAGCCCGACGCAGGGCTTGAACTCATGAACTGTGAGATCATGACCTGAGCCGAAATCAGATGCTGAACCGACTGAGGCGCCCAGGTGCCCCAGCACGTGGAATCTTAGAAAGCTAACCACTGACATTCGGAAAGACTTGAAGACCAAATGCTGCTTTGAGCAAAAAGATATCAGCTCCTATAAAGATCCAAAATGTTCAAAACAGATTTGTTTAAAGTTGCAGAACAAGAGAAGAGATTGTTTGAGGATGAAAAAAATCAAAGGAAAGTATTCACAGTTAGCCTAGGCTTACCTCCGGAGGATTCCCCGACTAGGGTAAACAGACGGAAGTGTTGGTGTAAAAAATGCTCAGAATGCAGGGACGACCCCAGTGACTCACCCTCCCCGCCTCCTTCCTTGCCTCTCCCTTCTTCCCCACCTCTCTCCTGATCCTTCCCTCTTTTCACCTCAAAATTGCACTAAAAAGAGCTATTTTACTTCACATTTTCATGGTTAATTCAAATTTAATGAGGTTTATGGAGTGTTTGTTATTTTTGAAATGCTATATGCTAATTATCTAATGATGGCTTATATTAGAAAACTTGTATTTATTTTATGTATTTTCATTGATTTTACACTCGGACTTAATATTTTATAATATACTATGATTTTCTTAGATTGTGAATGTGTTTAAAGATATTACATATGTAGTTTCTATGATCTTTGCCCTTTAGGAAATAATAAGATATTGGCATTGTCAGTTTTGTGCCAATATTACCAATCTCAAAAAGAACACATTTGGGGTTATAGAGTGTATGGATTTCAGCTCCACTGGATTTTCCCAAATTGTTCTCCAAGACATTAATATCTAATTACATCCTGGTAGTTGTACATAAAACATCTTATACCTTCACTTAACAGCCAATATTTTCCATTAGTAAACTCATATGTCTTTGCCAATCTGGTAAAAATGTTATCTAATTGTGGTTTAATTTGTATTTTTCTGATTGATAGTGAATTGAAGCATCTTTTCATATGTCTACTGGCCATTTTGTTTACCTTTTTCTTGTGGTAAATCAGTGTTCTTATTACATACTAGTGTTGCAGTATCTTCTCCCAGTTTGCGGACTTTTTCACTTTAATTTATACTGATAATTAGAACTTTTAATTTCATTAATTAAATATTTTGAGGGAAAGTATATGCTTGTGTGTGAGCGTGTGTGAGTGGGGGAGAGACAGGGGGAGGGAGGGAGGGAGAGAGAGAGTGAGAGAGGGAGAGAGAGAGAGAGAGAGAGAGAATCCCAAGCAGGCTCCGTGCTGTCAGCGCAGAGCCCAATGTGGGGCTCGATCCCATGAACTGTGAGATCATGACCTGAGCCAAAATCAAGAGTTGGATGCTTAACCAACTGAGCCACCCAGGTGCCCCCAAGCAAATTTAATTTTAATATAGTGAGTTTATTAATTTTTTTCTTAAGGCTTACACTTTTTGTGATGGAAGAATTCCTTCCTTAACTCAAGTCATGAGTTTATGTTTATGTTTATGTTTATTTCTCCCAAGCTCACTGTTTTGTTTTTTCACAGTCAGGTCTTCAGTTAGAATGTGGAGTCAGATCTACTTTTATCTGTTTCCACATTAAACCATTACCGTCACCGTTTAAGGATGAGTCCGCCATCCCCTCCCCACTGATCCGCTGTGCCCGCCCCTGTCACGCGCCACATCTTCAGACATATGTGGATCTGTTCCTGGGCTCTCTGTTTTATTCCATTAATATCTTTTCTACCGCAGAATCAGTTCCTCGCTGTCTTAATTATAGCTCTATAAGAAGACTTGAGATGCGTTAAGACAGAAACACGCCCTGCCCTCGCTTCACACACAGCAGTCTTATTTTTCTTCTTCAAAACTGACCAGATTCGGGGCGCCTGACTGGCCCGGTTGGAGGAGCATGAGACTCTTGATCTTGGGGTTGTGAGGCTGAGCCCCATGGTGGGTGTAGAGATCACTTAAAAGTAAACAATGTTTAAAACAAATGGACCTGGGCACCTGGGAGGCTCAGTGGTTAAGCGTCCAGCTTCGGCTCAGGTCAGATCTCACATTCGTGGGTTCGAGCCCCGCATCGGCTCTGTGCTGACTGCTAGCTCAGAACCTGGAGCCTGCTTCAGATCTGTATCTCCCTCTCTCTCTGACCCTCCTCTGCTCGCACTCTCTCTCTCTGTCTCTCAAAAATAAATAAAAAGCATTAAAAAATATTAAAAACAAAACAAAACAAATGGACCATATTTTTGAACAGGGTAAGGACATGGCCTGACTCACATTTTCTTTCTGCACAAAAATTCAAGGCATTTATTAAATATTAGAAGATATAAGAATCAATGACAATTGATTCTTGACAAAGAAGCATCTTGGTGCAAATAGATGACAAATATCTATACTATTTGTCTGTCTGTATAGGAGAATCTTTTGAACAAGTGGGAGAAGTTAATAAAACTCTATAATTAAAATAACACAACTGACTCACATTTTTTAAAAGGGCCACTAAAGAATAATGATTAATGACATCAGGGAGAGAGAGAGGAAAACATTTCTAGAATGATGTCCTTGAATAGATGAAAATGGGTGGCATCCAGTGGAAGTAAGAAGGGCTAGTTCCAGAGTGACATGCGAAGTTCCTGCATGGTAATTACGGCAGAGTAGGGGACCGCGCAGCCTAGTAGCTGAAGCAGTTCGGAGACTGACTTGAACTTCTGTGAAGTCACCAGTGAAGGGTGAGGTGTGCGGGGTTTAAGAAGAAAGGAGACGGCGTGGCATCACTGTTGAGGGAATAGGGAGGGGGCACTAGGAGCCCACTGGAGGTCTGTGGTCCTTAATTCAAAGTGAGCCCAGTCAGCACGCCAAGGGGGCAAGACGGGTGAGTGAGGACAGTGAAAAGTGAGAGGCCGATAGATGGGAGGCTCTATGGTCAATGAAAGGAGGAAAGGGTCTAGAAGCGGAAACAAGAGTGTGGGATGTATGAAATTCACTGACAGAAGGGGTACGGTTGGCGGCAATCACAAGTGCAAAGTTAAAAACAGGACTGGCTTCATGGCTGTCACCCACGCAGCTGCACAGAGCCCCGCCCTCACAGGGCCCTGCACTAGGTTCAAGGCTCTGCTGTCGCCATCTTGAAATTCCTAACCATTGTTTAATGAGGGGCCTTGCATTTTGCTGTTGCCACAGGCCCCACCCTCCTACGGATGCAGGAGCGAGCGAGTGGCTGATGGAGGAGGGTGGGGGCCCCTGAGAAGAGCTGAAGGAAGTGAGAGACTGGAATGTCTCAGGCTAAGGTACCTGTGAACTACAGTTGTGGAAGACTGAGGCAGGAACAGCTCTGACGGTGATGACGGTGGTGACAATGGTGACGGTGGGCTAGTCGAGTGGCAGGAAGCCAGGGCACGAGATGCTGCAGCAGAGAGGGGGAGTCGGTAGGCGACATGATATAATGATGTGAAACTCAAAGCTAACTGAGCCACCCAGGGGCCCTTTTTCCAATTTAAATTTTAATAGTCCTGTGAAATCAGAATCCAAACAGTTGATAGAAACATTTAACACATGCATTTTTCTCCTGGAAAGCTACTGTTAAATTAGCATGTTACGTCAATGGCATCTTGGAATTGGAGAAATACGGTAATGCATGGATCTATGTCTTGCTTTGGAAATTGTTAGACTCGGTCTGTTATCTAGATTCTGGGGAGGACACTTAGCCGCTGGCACCGCTTCCAATGGAGGAACACAACACGTCACTTCCTTGGACAGGACGCTCACCGTTCTCTGCTTTAATCGACACGAATGATCTCCATTGAGGTCAATGACACATCGTTTGGTGAACAGTACGGGAATGGCTCAATGGCATTTTGTATGTTGTATTGACTTAGAGCGAAGTGAAAAAACCAAAGAGAGGAGTACCAAGACGTGGAAATAGTAAATTCTCTTTTTTCATCCTCTGGGTCTCAAGCCCTGACTTCCACCATCAGAATAGGGGTCCCCATGTCCAAGCCTCTGTCTCTTTCAAATCCCCACAGATGAGAATGCCAGAGAAGGATCAGTTTTGTTTTAGGACTCAAGATTGTCAAAGGCACACACACATCATAGAAAGGTAGATGCTACCTGGATTTGCACGTGAGAACAGCGTGACGGGGTGCCCGGGGCTCAGGCGGCTGAACGTCTGAGTCTTGATTTCCACTCAGACTGAATCAGAACCTGCTTGGGATTCTCTCTCCTCTCTCTCTGCCTCTCCCATACACACACACACACACACACACACACACACACACACACACCACACATTCTCTCTCTCTCGGTCTCAAAATAAGTAAGTAAACTTAGAAAAACCCAGAATATTATGATTCACACAGTTATCTTTCCACAGGTTTAAAAATCTCGTCTACACATACCGAATCTTCAAAGAGAAACATGGGTTTTACAACATGCAGGTAAGAACGTACCAGAACTGTTGTAAAAGCAGCAACAAAAGGTTGGGGGAGAGAATCAGACCATCTCTTGAACCTGAGCTGTGGCCACATGGAGGCATTTTGGAAAGGGAAGCAACATGCAGAGTTCAAGTCAGATCACTAGTGAACCTTGTCTTTCTCTGAGGGAATAATCAAGGTTGTTCTTCAGACCTATGGAGGCACGATGCAATGGCCAGGGTGGATGGAATGGGAAGGCGGGGAGAAGTCTGAGTGTACAGGGAGCCCCGGGAGCTCCCCGCTGGAGGAAACTAGGAGGGGAGCATCTGAGAACTAGCATCCTGGGGGTCTCTTTAATTTTCCTGGTTTACTGAGCACTGAGCAGAAGACTCTTTTTCTTTTAAAATGATTTCTCTGGCTTAGGAAGTCGAGTATAATAAATTGAACTGAATCTTCACTAACAGAGAATCCTGAAATAATCTTTTTGAAACACTTGCTGACATGATTAAGCAGATCTGTTACTGCAAAATATCTCAGAATCTTCAATCTGCTAATGTTCGTTGTGAATATCTAAAAGAAATTAGAGGGGCGCCTGAGGGGCTCAGTCGGCTGAGCGTCCGACTTCGGCTCAGGTCATGATCTCACAGTTGATGGGTTTGAGCCCCGCATTGGGCTCTGTGCTGACAGCTTGAAGCCTGGAGCCTGCTTCGAATTCTGTGTCTCCCTGTCTCTCTGACCCTCCCCTGCTCATGCTCTGTCTCACTCTCTCTCTCAAAAAATAAATAAATGTAAAAAAATTTTTTTAAAGAAATTAGAATATACAGTGATCCACACACATGTGTGATATGTATGTGTATGATGTATGTGTGTGTGATGTGTGCATGATGTATGTGTGATGTGTGTGTGTGTGTGTGTGGTGTGTGTGTGTGATGTATGTGTGATCTGTGTGGTGTGTCTGTGATGCGTGTGTATTCATATAATTTTTCATTTCCCTACAAAGGACATTATTGAGGCAACTGACAGAATTCAAACAAGGTCTGTAGATTAGTAAACAGCACTACATCAAGATTAATTTCCTCACTTTAATCACTGTACTGTGGCTATGTAATGTCCTTGCTTTTTTGGAAACATCGAACTATTTAGAATTAAAGAGCTATCACGTTTGCACTTAATCTCAAAATTAAAAAATATATATATGTATTGCTATATATGCACATGTATGTATATATTTAGAAAAAGAAAATAAAAAGCAAATACATACAATAAAATGTTAACATTTGAAGGTTGAAGGAGATATATATATATATTTTAAATATTTTTGTGACTTTTCTTCAAGTCTGAAATTATTTCAAAATTTCAAAATATATTTCAAAATCTTCAAAATATACGTTAAGAGCAACTTATAGTCAATTTTTTTCCTTTGTTGTGCCTGCTTTGGGAGATGGTGATAATTCCTTAATACAATATTTTGTCTTTTGTCTGGACAAAGCAGAGAGGCACGGAAATCAGTTATAACTGGGGTACGGGAGGCCTGTCACAGAGGAGCAGCAAAATCCTTAGGGGCCTGTGGCGAGCCGACGGCGGCTTGGGTTGAAGTGACAGCCTTGTATGTCACTTCCCTCCAGGCTGCTGCAATGCCCGCCAGCGTCTCCGGTGAAGGTTAACCACACCGCACGTCAGAGAAACTTCTGGTCACCACGCCTGTCTGTAGTCTGACATGGAGCCATCTGAGAGCCACAGTGATCATCCAGAAAGCCATGCACATGGGGGGGGGGGGGGAGGAGAACTAAGAAACAGAGAGGGAGACAAACCATAAGAGACCCTTAAATGCAGAGAACAAACTGAGGATTGCTGGAGGGGCTTGGGGTGGGGGATGGGTCCAATGGGCAATGGGCGTTAAGGAGGGCACCTGTGGGGGCACCTGGGTGGCTCAGTCGGTTGAACATCCGACTTTGGCTCTGGTCATGATCTCATGGTTCATGGGTTTGAGCCCCACATTGGGCTCTGTGCCGACAGCTCGGAGCCTGGAGCCCGCTTCATATTCTGTTTCTCCCTCTTTCTCTGCCCCTCCCTCACTTGCACTCTGTCTCTCTCTCTCAAAAATAAATAAATGTTTAAAAATTTAAAAAAAGAGAATGATGTCAGATCAAGAAACAGGAATTCCGAATGATTATGGACAGTTGGGAGCCTGGAGCCTGCTTCGGATTCTGTGTCTCCCTCTCTCTCTGCCCCTCTCACACCTGTGCTCTGTCTCTCTCTGTCTCTCAAAAATAAATAAATGTGTAAAAAAAATAAAAAAAAAAGGAGGGCACTTGTTGGGATGAGCACTGGATTTTATATGTAAATGATGAATTGCTAAATTCTATTCCTGAAATGATTATTATGCTATATGTTAACTAACTTGGATTTAAAAAGGCGAAAGATTTATATGATCTGAAGAGAAACCAGAGTATAACTAACTTGGATTTAAATTTAAAAAACTAAAATTAAAAAAAGAAGAAAACACATACAAGGCACAGTGTCTGACATCAGCTCCCAGAGGGGCACCCCTGAGGCTTACGTACAAGATCTGTCCCAGACGGACTTGCGGAGGACGGAGCCCACTTGGCACTGCAGACCAGCATGGCGTCCCTTGACTGTCAATCCTCTCTCCTCACAGACGCACAAGTCAGAGGCTGGTCTTCAAAGCAAAGGCTTCTGTGTATTTCCATTGGTGCAATTTTTAAAAATGTTCTGTAATTTATTTTGAGAGAGAGAGAGAGGCAGAGAGAGGGAGAGAGAATCCCTAGCAGGTGCAGAGCCTGATTCAGGGCTCAAACTCAAACCCGTGAGATCATGACCTGAGCTGAAATCAAGAGTCACGCTCCACTGGCTGGGTCCCCAGGCGCCCCGTCGGGGTGAACTCTTAACTGAACTGCCAGCCAGTGATTCTCAGTTTGCCAGCTCAGAGGTGGCCCTGAAAACCACCTCCCTGAGAAGTGTTGCATCTCACTGGCAATCGAAGGTGACAAGCCATCTCCCTCTTGTCTCTTGGCAGACCGCGGAAGGTGCTCCCAAACAGATGTTTCCAAACCTAAAGGAACTGATCTCTGCATTTGAGAAACCAAATCAAGGGCTGGTGGTTCACCTTGTACAACCAGTAAAGAAAACCAGCTCCCGCCGGCGATGGAGGCGATCACAGATCAAGTTGGATGGTATTTACGGTAAAGTATTTACAATCGGGTTTGAGAGGAACCTTAGTCCCGTTTCTTCCACTGGCCGACTTTGTGGGCTCCACACAGATACACACCCCTTTCTGTTGTGTTGTCTCTAAAAGCTCTCACACACGCAGAGCAGTTTCCATTTGGGGGGCAGCGGCGTCTTTGAGCCCCTGGTGGGTGACCCCCAAGTCTTCAGTTCTCCCCGAAGGGAAGACCATCCTCTCCTCCGATCGTCGGCTCCCTCCCTTCCCTCGGCCTCCTTAGAATGAGCCTCAGACGCTCAGTCTGAAGGACCCATGGGTTTTCTGCCGGTGAGTGGAGGCGTCTGGGGAACCTCGGACGCCTGACCTTATAAAGAGACCCCCCCCTACTTTGCCAGGAGAGCTCCCCAGGGTCCCCCAGCCCTTGAAGATGTCACGTTGATGCATCAGTCGGTGTGTCGGGAGCGAGGTGGGTCGGGGGGCCTCCTGGGCGCTGGGCCTCACGCTGGTCTCTGTGTCTTTACCCAGAGAACAGCAGCAGCGACTATGTGGAGGTCTTGCCTTGAAGATGAGGGACTGAACAGAACACTCTGGAAACACCTGAGGCGACAGCTCCCGCTGCCGCCCCTGCTTCTCCTGCAGATGTGGGTCTCGAATGCTGAGCTGTAAGCGACTTACTCAGACGCTCCCGGCCTGGGTGCCTGGAGACGCGCTGTCCACCAGGCTCGGGGACATCGCTCCCCACGTCCCGACCTCCATGCAGCCATCGTGAGCAGCTTGAAGCCCCTGTGCCCCTGAGCACTCTTCTTTCCTGGGACAGGACTGCCTGGACCTGCTCTCCAGATTTCTTCAAGATACCACTACATCACGGGGGACACCTCGTGCGCGCCGGGCGATCGAGGCGCGGCTTCCTCCAGAAGAGCCAACGCTTGGCCACGTGGCCGTGGGCGAGGAGCGGAGTTCCAGTCCTGTGGCTCCGTGACTTTGGATAAACGTCTTCCCCAGTCTGGGCCTCTATTTCTGCACCTGTAGAACAAACGCACGCCCCTGTCTCTGCGCGGAGCCCAGTTGTATCTGGGGGGGTTGAGGAGTCCTGGGGTGACGGAGGGGTCCGCGGGATTGGCGAGGGCTCGGGGTCTCCAGCCAACACGGTCTCCGCACCTGCCTGTCCTGGTCTGGTCGTGAGGGGGGTCCTGACCCCTCCCCCCACACCCCTCTCCCCCATATTCTAGCTCTCCTTCTTTTCCTTACCAATCCTGATATTCCTGTCAAACACATCCACGGGGACATTTTTCTCCCTGGTTTTGCCCAATTTCACGAATGCACGAATCACTCCAGCAGCGTGGATGTAGCTCTGTCCCACGCTGGCATCTGTGGGGATTGTAAAGATGCCCCCCTACGTGTGGTTCCTTTTCTCGCTGGGTTCTAAGTGCCTCCAAAGCACGGTTGGGTCTCCCTCGTGTGGAAATGTGTGCTGCGTGCGGCTGTGCCCATTCACAGAACTTTCTGACCGGAAGCACATTCCTGAAGGGTTTGTTGAATCGGTTCTAGGTCCTTCGGTTCAACATTTTAATGGAGCCCTGATTCGTGTGGAATGTGCCAGATTCTATGCCCATTCTCTTACCTAGCTTCAAACCATGGTGACTCATTTTACTCCACTGGTCTTACCTTCCAGAGTTATTAAAGAGAGGAGCCTGAGGTTTCCAGATGACGGGAACAGACATGGTGGTTGGAGTCCCAGAGTGTGAGCCATTCTGAGTTTTTGGCTCACAAGAAATCCAGAGCTATGACCAAGTAGGTAAGAAGTGAAATGCAGCCACCATATTCAGAGAGCTGCGGGCCCCAGAAGCAAGCTTGCCTTGTGGGGCTCTTCTCGGATTCTATCTCCAAAGAAGCATGTGTCAGTTGCCAGAGTCCACAGCGACCTTTGGTATAGGAAATATATCCGGTGCCAATGAAAATATATTTATTTCTTGAACAAATGGCTGAATGAATCAATATATAAAATCTAGCCACTCAGTCCAGATAGCAGAAATTCATTTGAGCTTCCTTCATCTCAGAACCCAGTAGAACAAGACCATTAGTTCAAGACCTTGCAGTCGTAACCCTCACAGAAGGGATTCTTTTTTTCTGAGCGCCCATGCATGGGGCTTTACAGGGTGCTTGGTCCCCTGTAGGATTCCAGCACGCTTACCAACCAGCCAAGCCACATTGAGTAGCCCGTGTTGATGTCATGCTATACATCGCTGACATTTTTTTAGAAGACCTTGGAGAGGTCGCGTGAAGGACCGTTGGAAGATTCGGTAGGTGGGACTGGAGGGGGGAAGATCCAAGACGCAACAATGGCAGGTGTCTTAAGTGTTTGGGGTCCTGTTCTGTGAAGAGCATACAACACCTCCCAGCAGAACTCACCTGCGTGCCGGCTATCTATGCGAAGGCAGCTTTAGCCGTAGAGCAAAAAGAACTCTGAACTCACCAGAAGGATCTTACACTAAGAGCCTGCCCTGGGCTGTAGTTTAAGTGGAGGGTGATATTCTCCAAGGATATGAGAGAGATGCGTCCTGGCTCAAGAAGAGATTAGACTCCCCGGGTGCTAAGGTGCCTTCCAATCCAAGGACCATCTCTTAACAATTCCAGGGGAATCTCTCCCCTTCTCTTTCTTTCTTGGACTTACATATGGAGGGTGGAGTTCACCACATCCCTTAGTTCTTAACTCATGTGTTACCATCAATCCACGCAAGACCTTTCTTCTGCTTTATTTCATTGTTATCCTTTGTCCCTCACTCCGGTGTTCACACCCTTCCCCGTAGGAAGCCGCTCATTAGTATTTGACATCTACCCTTGATGTATACGCACCCTCCTCGAATGTACAGCATTGGCTGTGAATATGTCTCTTATATTTACATACATGATACTCTATGGTTCCGATTATGTTATTACTTTTCTCACTGAATACCATGCTTGCTTCTAGTCTATAGTGTGCAGTGTAAATCAGTGTCTTTTTTTTTTTAAGTTTATTTATTTTGAGAGAGAGTGTGCACATGAGCAGGGGAGGGGCACTCATGAGTCAGAGGAAGAGAGAGAGAGAGAATCCGCTCGGAGCACAATGCGGGGCTTGAACTCACGAACTGTGAGATCATGCCCTGCGCTGAAATCAAGAGTTGGACATTCAATCAATTGAGCCCCCCCCCAGGTGCCCTAGAGTGTAATTCAGCCCCTTAAATGGTGCACGGTGTGCCGTGGGTGCTCCCACCGGCTTATCCGTTCCTCTAGAGAGACATCTAGGTTGGGTCCGGCACAGTGCTCTGTGTCTCAAGCAAGCTTGACCGAGTCCCGTTATGGCAGTGTAAGAGAGTCTCAACTATCCGGTCCCAAGGTAGGCTCAGGTTTAATTGTGATGTAGTCAAACCGTCAGGTGCTTTTTGATTCTTCTGTAATAAGCTCTTTACTTGGAGATCATGAAAAAACGTTATCCTACATTTTCCCTGACTTGATTTTATGTCTTTACCCTCTGCAATTACGGTCTCAGGGATGGCAAGGACTCCTGGACTCTTTGCTGACACGTTCCCAGTATCTAGAAAAGCCCTGCACACCTTTTGTGTTGATATTGAATAAATATTTCTCGAATAAAGGATGAATCGATGTACATGGTAAAAGGTATTTCCAACGTTGTATTTCTCCACACAGATTGGAGTAGTTTTCCCATTTCCCCTCTGATTGATGGCTCCCCCTTTATCCACAATGGTTCCGATCCTCCGATCCAGGGCAGGATAGGTCCCCTCTTAGTTTTCAAACTGACTCTCTGTGGACCTTGGTTCCTCCAAATGCATTTAAGGATAAATATGTTACCTTGCTCAAAACATCTCAATGGGATTTTGAGTGAATTTGCAATGAATTTGTAATTAGGGAAAAAAGACATTCTTGTAATGTTGTCCCATGCATAAACATGCTACATCAGTTTACTCGGGTCAATTTTTTTTTTATATTTAAGTAGGCTTCATGCCCCGCAGAGCCCAATGTGGGGCTTGAACTCACGACCCTGGGACCATGACCTGAGCTGAGATCACGTATTGGACATTTGATTGACCGAGCCGGCCTGGCGCCCTGTCTTTTCTGTTCTCTTAATGGAATCACACGTTTTCACTATAGGAGTCTTGTACAGTCTGTTAGATTAATTCCTAATTATTTTTAGTTGTTACTGATTCTGTCACGTGTTTTATTACATCTCTAGCAGCCAGTGGCAGTGGGAAAATGTTTACTCACATTTGGATCTACTGATTTACCTGTTGGTCCTATTGTAAATCGAACTGTAAATTCTGTGTAAATGATTTTGTCAGCTGTAAATAGTGCCGCTTTGTTCTGCGTCCACACGTGTGCGGCTCATCGTCCGGGTGTCCCTGCTGGTGTCCACTGAACAGTCATCACAAAAGGGGGCATTCTTGTGTGGGTCCCGGTATTGCATAGAATGTTTAGAAACTTCCTCCGCTCCGCCACCTCATTCGTGGTTTTCATCAGAAATGTTTTGTAATTTGCTAAGTGACTGGCTTCCGCACCTACTGAAATTGTCATGTTCCTTTTATCTTCATTCCATGAGAGGTGAATTACTTTAATATCATTGCTTCGCTTGGCCATGCTGTATTATTTTCAATAAACTGTTGGATTTGGTCAGTGAATTCTTCATTTCAGATTTTCGCATTGAAGGGGCACCTGGGTGGCTTCGTTGGCTAAGCCTCTGACTCTGATTTTGGCTCAGGTCATGATCTCACTGTTTTCTGAGATGTTGCCTCTCATGGAGTTCTGTATTGACCGTGCTGAGTCCAAGCCGGGGAGGGGCAGAAAGAGAGAGAGAATCTAAAGTAGCCTCAGGCTCTGAGCTGTCAGCACAGAGCACAACATGGGGCTCGAACCCAGGAACCATGGGATCATAACCGGAGCTGAAGTCAGATGCTTAACTAAGCCACCTAGGTGCCCCAATCTGACCATTTATTATATATGTATACACACACACACACACACACACACACACATGTGTGAATGTATATATACACATATATTCACATATATGTGTGACTATGTATGTATATACATAAATATATATGAATATATATTCTAATTTAGCTGGCTTACTTTCACATTGTATAAGTATGTATAAAGCCATTACTTTGGCTCATGGTATTATTTTAGTAGCATCCCAAACATTTTAACATAAATCATGTTTACTGCCGTTCAGGTCAAAGTATTTTTAATTCCTCTTACAACGTCCTCTTCAGTCCAAGAACAACTCAGTAGTTCCCACTGTCTTTAAACAGATCTTTTAGCTTTTATTTTTATGTCGATTCCAAACTGTAAAGCAATATAGTTTGATAACATGGTTTGCCTTGATTTCTGATGCTTCCTTAATGAAACTTCTGTGACTGTTTCATTTGAGAGATGTTTTTCCTTTTCATTTTAAAGTTCATTCTTGTGACGCACCCCATGCATTTAAGATTATAAGTCATGCGGACCAGATATTTTTATAGAAACGAATTCCAGCAGTCAGTGTACGGATTGGCCCCCCAGCTCTACCACACTTGTTTTAACTATTTTAATGTCCGATTTTTAGGTGTATATCTTTTTATAATTATTTTATACTCATCTTAATCTATCTCTTTTGTATGAAGTGCTTCTCTTCGTCTCTTATGATTTTTTTGCCTTTAATCCTATTTTGCTTCATATTAAAACTGCTGTCCTGGCTTTCTTTTCACTCATACTTTCCTAGTAGATAATTTCCCGTCCCTCTCTTTTCAAGTTTTCTCATATCTTTTGTGTTAACTCTGTCTTCTGTAAACAAAATGTTGCTGGATCTAATTTTTTCCCGATTGTCTCCTTTTGTTTGGTCAATACACTTACATTTATTACAATTTGCTCTATTGGAGTTTATGTCTGCTGTCGTTATGAATGATCGTATCCCTTCTCCCCCACATCTGGTGAAGCCCCGGTCCCCAGGGTGACTTAGAGGCGGGGCCTGTGGGAGGTTATTAGGGGGAGAGGAGGCCATGAGGGACCAGGGCCTCGATGCAGAGGAGACGGTGAGCGCTCGCTCCACCTGTGAGCGCCAGGAGAGGCTTTGCGAGGACACAGTAAGAAGGCGCTGTTCTCACTGCTCTCACCAGATACCGGCTCTGGGGCACCTGACCTTGGCCTTCCCGTCCTCCGGGACTGTGAGAAACAGATTCTAATGAAACGTTTGTTGTTTAAACCACCCAACCTTCGGTGTTTCGTTACAGCTGCCTGAACTAAGGTAGAAACCATATTAGTCTTTCCATTTACTGTGCATTTTGTTTCCTTCCCCCCACACTCCTTTTCTGCTTTCCAGGGAAGAGATCACATTTATCTATGTTAGCTTGAAGACTCTTTTTTTTTTTAAAGACTTTTTTTGGTGGTCACCCATACCTTATTAAGATGTGTGGTTTTGCTTTTCTCTACAATATTTAAGACCGATCAAGCGTTATAACTCGGCATACTCTCATTTCACTCCCGTTGCCATCTTCACCCCCCCGCCCCCGGCTTTCCGGTGTTATCCAAAGTTTGAATTATTATCTATTCCCTTCAGGTACTTCATCATTTAAATAATAAACTATAGAGTCCATTTCTCATCCTCACTTCCTACATATTTTCAAATGCATAGCAGTCTCTTGAGTTTATTACTTTTCTTACCAGAATATTTCCTCCAAGAGTATTTGCAAAGATGATTTTGAATAGTAAACTTTTACACTCTCATATACCTACGTCTTCCTTTCACGCCCATTTAAACAATAGTTGAGCTGAATATAGGATACAGATTTAAGGTGATTTTCTTTCAACAACAAAAGTCTTAACCCATTATCACTTTGTATCCAGATTCTTACTGAGATGTCTAATGTCAATCAGATCCTCGTTATTAGCTGATCTTTTTTTTTCCTGGAAACTTTAAAGGCGGTCTGTCTTTATGATCTTAAATTTCACAGTGATGTGTCTGAATATAAGTTTTTCCTTTATCCTGTTTGAAAGCCCATATGCCGTTTTATTCTCAAGGTTTTTTTTAATGTTTTATTTTATTTTTGAGAGAGAGAGAGAGAGAGAGCGCACGTGCGTAGGTAAGGGGTAGAGAGGGGGAGACACAGGATCCAACGCAGGCTCCAGGTTCTGAGCTGTCAGCACAGAGCCCGACGCGGGGCTCAGCTCAGCCTCACAACCCTCGAGATTATGACCTGAACCGAAGTCAGACGCTTAACCGACAAGCCACACAAGCGTCCACTTAATACTTCTATACTTTTGGAAATTATTCTTTTTACAAAGAACCTCCCCTTCATGTTCTCTCTCCCACTGAAATCCTTAGTTAAGAAGTGCCCTCTGTTTTTTTCCCTACATACTGTTTGTTGATATTAGGAAATGACCTGAGAAACATGACTAGCCTCTCTAAAATGTATATAGAGCTTTCTTCATAGTCACCAGTACCACGAAAAGTTGCCTTTTGCAGAAATTCATTACCAGGAACTGCAATGCCTAAAGTCAACCACAAGGGGGCAGACGATCACCAAGAAAACAACTACTGGTTTTGTGTGTATTGTGGGGGGGGAGTTTGTTTTTTAAAAAAAGCACCGTGAGGATCCTCGGAATAATACTCACCTCTCCTTTGGGTGTTTAATTTCCAGTGTCGATAAGAGGATTAGTGTATGAGCCAGACTTCCCCACCGGCAATTTGAAATGCAATGGAAATACTCTTCCCGCTTGGGGCTGGACTTCTTAAAATCCTAGAGCAGATTCGCACCAAATCCCTTGTGAATGAATGTTCTCGAGAGGCAGCATGGTCAGCTCTGCCACTCACGGGCAGAGTGACTCCGGGCAGGTGGCAGAGACTCACTTAGCCTCTGGTCAGCCTCGCCTAGAAAATGGGGTGACCATTCTCCCCGCGTAGGGGCTTGGGGGAGACCGCACCAGCACCGGCGAGCTTTGAAACAGTGCAGTCTTTGCTCTTTCCTCTTCGTACAATGAGGGGGTTGGTGAATGGTCTCTAATTCCTAATTCTAACTCAGGGTTTAATGAAACTGCATCCACCCCTGGAGAAGGTCCAACTCAAAAAGACATTTCTGGGCCATGAGCATCTCCTGAGAGTTTTAATCACACTGGTGTGATGGAAACAGAAGAGCTATGCGGTGGGGAAGGCACCTGTTCCCCAGGTCCAGAGACCCAGGCCTCCAGGGCCCGCGCTGCCCATTTTCCGCTGTAGGTCTCAAGCTCTGCTTTGTCACTGCCCCAACCTCAGTTTACCCATCTGTGAATAGGGCTGAAGTAACTATGCCACAAGACGTGAGGATTAACGAGACGGCGTGTGTGACTGTCTCTGAACACAGCAAGAAGCTGTGTCTGAGGACGGCCTTCTTCGGACCTCCCTTACGGGATTCTTGAGAAACACGAATGAGATAACGGATGCGAACTGACTAGCACAACTTCCGGAATGTACAGGAACTTCAGAAACGTGATACTAAAGCACCAACAGCAGAGCCCGAAGTGGTAAGGCAGGAAAACTGAGAACGGGAATGGGGTGCGGCAGTAGGAGAAGTGACCACGGGAGCCGGGCAGGTGCCTGGCATCGAAGCCTGACCCTTCCTGCATTGGGCAGGACGCGGCGGTGGCTTTTGCTCCCCGGCCGGGTGGCACCTATCCAGGGAACTGAAGGAACCAGGGCTCCGGCTGGGGACAAATGGCCTACACCCTGGCCCATTAACCATTGTCCCCTTGGAGCGTGGCCTCCCTCAATCCCACGGCATCGGTGATCAGGTGCAGAGACTACGTGCCGGCAGGGCCCCGAGGAAGGGGCGACGGTGGTGGCTTGGTCTATGCCGCACCTCAGGGGAAGCCTGGTCTAGCCTTCCACACAATTAGCACTTGACTGTGCGCGTGTGACATGTGTAGAAACGTCCCCGGAATCAACGAGCACTCCCTTGACCTCAGTTCACAGCACATCTCCATCGAGCTCCTGAGATGAGAGGGGGAAGGGGGGGGGTTTAGAGGTGAACATGGCGTGGTCCCTGCCCTCGAGCTCAGGGACCTGAGGGAGACCGGGCGGCAGCTCCGTTCCGCGTCGCCCGACAAGTGCCAGGATGAGGGGTGCACGGGTGGCGAGGCCGAGGCGGCTGGGAAGGGCTCCTGGAGGAAGGGACGCCTGAGCCAAAATGTGGAAAGTCAGCCCAGCAAAGTCGGAAGAAGAGGAAGGCAGGCGGAGGGACAGGCAGACAGATGGCCCTGGACAAAGAAGTCAAGGAAGCGATTCTGAGCGGTTGGGGGCCGGGGCATGAAGCCCAGAGGCGTTGGCAGAGAGGAAGCTGGTCAGGTGGGCCAGGCTGGGGATGACCTAGAGAGGCCGCCTCACCCCCTCGCACCCACATCACTGCGGGTGATGAGCAAGGTGCTGGCAGGAGCCAGGGGTGGGGGCTGCAAACCGCAGCCTTGTCCTCCAGCGTTCCTCCCTCGTGGGATCACTCTCAGGCGGCCTGCACGCGCCGTCCACAAGACCCAAGTCCTGGAAAGTGGCAGACCGTGGCCGAGTCTGGAGAAAATTCACCAGGTCTGCTGCAAAGACGATCTGACGGTTCTTGATACAGAGGACCCAGCACTTGAGTGCAGCCAGGAAGATGGGGAGGAACAGAATTTACCAGACAACTCGGAGGATTCTGGGAAGCTCGTAGAAGATGGGTGGTCCAAACTCGCTCCGAGCTCTCCTATCCAATAACCGGGTCCATCCGCTGGCAGCTCAAACCCTGGCTGAAGCCACATGCCAGTCACAGAAACGACGGCGCTCACCCTCCTCCACGTCAAAAGGCCTGGCTGCTCCTTCCTGGGCCTCATGGCATTCTGTACCAACCTAGCTCTTCCAGGAACATTCTTTTTGCAACGTTTATTAATTTTTTGAGAGAGAGAGACAGAGCATGAGCAGGGGAGAGGCAGAGAGAGAGAGAGAGGGAGAGAGAGACACACACAGAATCGGAAGGAGGCTCCCGGCTCCAAGCTGTCAGCCCAGAGCCCGACACAGGGCTCGGACCCATGAACCGTAAGATCATGACCTGAGCCCAAGTCAGATGCTTAATCGACTGAGCCACCCAGGTGGCCCCAGGGAACGTCTTCTAAGTCGCCAAGATTTAGCCCATGAGGTGGGCTTACCCACCAGACCGACAGGAGTTACATAATAAACAGGAACCCAGAAAGCATAAGGTGGTAAACGTGGCAGGTGCTTTAAGGAAGAAGGTAGCAAACGGTACTTAAAGTTTCGGGACAGTTAAATAGCAAAAAAACAGAACAAAACAAAAAACATACACACACACAAAAAACAAGCTGCAATTTGTTGAGAGGTTGCTTTTTGTTTTGTTTTCCTTTCTGGCCTATTGCATGGAGAAACGCTGGCAGTTTCTACCTTAACGGCCCAATTTCTTAAGCCCCTTCCACGAGAGAGCAAGCAGCCTGGGGGGGGGGGGGCGGTCCTTAAACATCCCCTGGAGCTCGCCTCCCTGTCTGTGCGGTCTAGAGCCAAGCGGTTGGTTTCGTGGGACAGGCCTACCCCTGGCTCCCTTGAGTTGGGCCATTTATCATGGCAGCAGCTGGAGATAAGCTGGACACAAAGAGGATTTGTCTCTGAGGAGGGACGAGCCCTAGATACCAGCGCCGAGGAATTTTCTCATTAGCAGGAAGTCAGTGGTGGGGACTGCGGGCTTTCACGGGGTGCCCCAGTGCAAATGGCAGCGGGACTGGGGAGTGGCCCAGGGGGGTAAAGTACTCAGAGATATTTTCACTGAACTTAAAGTTTCCAGAGTGGATTTCTTTGGGAGAGAGAAAAGACACGAAATGCCATCTGCACTTAGGCCACGGTCAGGGAGAGGTGGGATTCATCTTTGAGGCTGTATTTCTTTGTGCAGACTTAATTACGTGTCCCCACTCCCAGGGGGGCCCCGTGGGGGCTCCGCGTGGGGCATACCAAATGCTGCTTGCTGAGTGAGGCCCAGGGGATCCTGAGGGCCCAGAGCTCAAAGATAAAACATTGCTGAGTCATTAGCACCCTGGGCCTGGCTGGGCTGGGACGCTCTGCGGTGGTAGAGACAGGGAGTCAAAGCACAGAGAGTTCCAGAACACTCCCAGGATTCACGGACTTGAAAGGGATTCAAGGCATACCACCTCACGCCAGTCAGAGTGGCTAAAATGAACAAAGCAAGAGACTATAGATGTTGGAGAGGGTGTGGAGAGACGGGCACCCTCCTACACTGCTGGTGGGAATGTAAACTGGTGCAGCCGCTCTGGAAAACAGTGTGGAGGTTCCTCAAAAAACTATCCATAGAACTCCCCTATGACCCAGCAATAGCACTGCTAGGGATTTACCCAAGGGATAAAGAAGTGCTGAGGCATAGGAGCACATGTACCCCAATGTTCATAGCAGCACTGTCTACAATAGCCAAAACATGGAAGGAGCCCAAATGTCCATCACCTGACGAGTGGATCAAGAAGATGTGGTATATTTTCACGATGGAGTACTACATGGCAATGAGAGGGAATGATATATGGCCTTTTGTAGGAAAGTGGATGGACCTTGAGGGTGTCATGCTGAGTGAAGTAAGCCAGGCAGAGAAGGACAGAAACCATATGTTTGCACTCATAGGTCTAACAGGAGAACAGGAGAAACCTAATGGAGGACCAGGGGGAGGGAAGAGGGAAAGAGAGTTGGGGAGAGAGAGAGATGGAAAACTTGAGAGACTATTGAATGCTGAAAATGAACTGAGAGTTGAAGGGGAAGGGGGAGGGGGGAAAAGAGGTGGTGGTGATGGTGGAGGGCACTTAAGGGGAAGAGCACTGGGTGTTATATGGAAAACAATTTGACAATAAAATATTATGGAAAAAAAAAAAAGAAAGGGATTCAAGGCTGGGAGCAAATTGAACAAGAGGGCGTTCTCGGAGTTTGGAGCAGCCTCTGAGGCACAGTCCTTGACTAGCTAATTCCATTAATTCTGAGTACCAACCGGGGTTTCCCAACCAGCACACGCACAGACTTTAGGAATGAAGTGGGTTTCTTGCTGGCCTCTGATTTGTTAGTTTCCTTGAGCAATTACTGTAAGATTAAGCTCAGAGGAAGAAAACGTCCAGGTGAAGTTAACGGCCTCCTACCCCCCAACACCCTCATTGGGTGCTTCCGTTGTATTTTGATACCCTGCTAACGTAGCCTGTTGGCATCACAGAAGGGACAGGTCCATGGTGCCCTCACCCACTGCCAACACGGAGACAGAAAACCAGGCATCCCTTTTCCACCATGTCCCCACCTTGCATCAGACAGCTCTTAGCTCACACAGGTGCTTGGTTATGTCTGAATAAGTGCATCTTTGTACCTCACTCTCTAGACCATCCATCGGCTCAGCTTAGACAACAGCCCTAGGAGTGGCAGGTGCACATCCATTTTTACTCCTAAAAGTTTCAAGGAAATTCTTTTCTGCTACCATTTTTCATATTTGGTCTTTGCCAAAAATAACTACCCTGCATAACCGTAGAAAAGAAAGGCGTATCCACGGCACATTGCATAGCTGAATGCTGGCGGAGGCCAACCCCGGAGCCGCCCAAGGGGAAGAGCCGCCTGAGGAATAGTCATTGGAGCCCACACTTACAGAACAGGTTGCGCTGCTAAGTATTTTCAATGCTTTTTTGTTTTGGGATTTTTTGTTTGTTTGTTTTTTGTTTTTTTGCTCCCCCTCCCGCCCCCCCGGGCATGGAATGGGCTGGATTGGGTTTTGTGTTTCTCCTGCCTTCCCAGCACAGGGTGCTGTGCCCACTGAAAGCACCCACTGTCTCTTTGCACATCCCAAGAGACGGAAGAGTGGAATTCAGTGTGGAAAAGGCTGGAGCCTTCTGCCGGAGACATTTCTGATGTGGAGCCTGGGACCCCACGTGCTGTTGAATCCAACCGCCGGCCCTGGTCTCGGGGTCAAGGACAGAGCTGGGATGGAAGGCCCCTTCCTTTGCCCTTCAGAAACGTGTCTGGCTTCTGTGAACAGACTGACGGCCTTTTTCTCCGCCCC
>PJEM01000528.1:40768-59677 GCA_004023845.1 Helogale parvula | reverse complement strand
GCTCCGGGATGTGTGCGGACACTGGCTGATGGCGACTCCCAGAACCCGATCTGATCCGCCTGACGGTCTGTGTGCACAGGCACAGCTCTGTCCCCTCCTGGGTGGAAGACGGCCGTAGACCCCAGGTCAGGTCCTTGCCTGGAGGACAATCCTGGGGTCCACTTGATCTCCCTGAGGAAGGGGGGGCTTGCCTGCGCATGTCACGTTGGAGTCCCTGAAACAGCCACAGGTCAGGTAGGAAGAGGGATTTAGCCAGTTAGGGGAGCACACGAGGACCCCCCGTGGTTCTCAGGTGGGGGGTCAGCCAACAGAGCCCCCCAGTGCAGGCTCACAACCCTAAATGCCAAAGCTCTCCGCCCAACAAGTCAGCCCCGAGGCCGACCGCTTCCTATCAGTCCAGAGAAGCCAAACCAAACCAGCAGAAACCAAACCAGATCATTTTATTTCTGCAGTTTCCTTCTACCGGAAAACTACTAAAAATATAAATATAAAATCTCTAGAAAATACTCAGAATAGACCTGTAATCTTCTTCTCTCCCAGACCGGGGCCGACCTCTTTGTTCTTTCAAAGTCGATGGATGCTGTGCGTGTCTGTCTTCAGACCATCCACGCACAGAACACAGACACGCTTCTCTCCGTGCGGGGAAACGAGCCGCACACCTGCCGGGGTCTGGAAGCTCACCTGTGATTCGTCGGGGGAAAGCTATGTGCTGACTATGGGGGTACAGTGGGGTTGGGGAGTAACGGGGAGAGGAAAGAATCCGTGCCCCCAGCTTCCTTGTGCAGACACAGCAGATGAGTCCTTCACTCTTGTTCTGCCCTTGCGTAGACTGGGCCACCCAAGGGCCAGGCTCCCGGAGAATCTGGGTGTGTGGGGGTGTGTGGGGGTGGGGGGGCCCGGCTGCCAGGCTGTGATCACAGGAAGATCAGGCTGTTGAGATAGACATGGGAAGCCAAGCGGGGCTCTGGACAGAGAACTGGTCTTCGCCAAGACCCTCGGCAGGATTAGAAGCTGTCACTGCTGCTGTCTCGGGGTGGCACCTAGCCCCTAGCACCGGGCAGTGTCTGCGGCATCTCGGATGGGATTTCAGGCTCAAGCCCCCCTCCCCCAGGTGGCAGCATTGCCTCGGCTGGAGGACAACGGCCAGGGTAGAGATCATAGAGAGGCCAAAGACGAGCCTCGTCGGGTCGCTGACTCGAGTCTGGAGAACTCTGGGGTCATCCTGGCCGCGGCCCTGGGGCAGCCTGGTAGGGCTCCTGCACTGACTCCGAGGGCCGGGACCTCAGCAGTGGCTGGCTGTGGCATGCGAAGCAGGGGGCTTGAGCCAGCCGGGCCTGCAACCCCTCTGCACATGCGGCTGCCCTAACACCTGGCCCGGGGCCACCCTGACCTCTGGGGGAGGGGCACAGGGGCCTGCAAAGTTTCCCAGCAGAGCAGCAAACTGAGCTTCTGGTCAGAGGCTCAGGTGCCAGCGCCCAGCACCCATGTTTCTGTTCTCTGCCCTCATCCCCTGTTCGGTGTCTTGGGCAAAACTCCAAGCCATTATGGGGGAAACTCACAGGCTTCCAAATGCCAGTCCTGAGAGCTTCTGAGCCTCGGGGTCTGGGAGCCCATCCTCGTGATGTTCCTGGAGTTAAGGCAGGATCTAGACCTCCAGTCACTGCCCGCTGCACCATGGCCCACAGGGGGCCTGGCCCACGCAGCCCCTTGTGGTGGAGGCCGAGCTTAGCTGTGAGCACGCAGTGAGGCCTTGCTTTCCGGAGCAACGGAAGGTGGGGGGGCACGCCGTGGCCGCTGTGGGTGGCTAGCCTCCTCCCCATCCCCTACCAGGCTCCCAGGTCTACAGGGGTTAGCTTGGATGTTCTGCATGCAGGGGGAGGGAGGGAAGAACTGGGTGATGGGAGGGGAGCCCTGTTGGGGGGCCAGAGGAGGGGAGGCAGCAGGAGCCCTTGGGGGAAGACAGCCCAACAGTCTGCCCGGCCGGGCCTCCTTGTCCCTGGAGGCTGGTCACCCTGTTCAAGACGCCTTGCTGCAAAGGCCCCCAGGGTTGGAATTCTTCCCCTGCCACATATACACATACAGGGTCTCTTGGCGGGAGAGAGGAACACGAAAGTGGGCAAAGCCAGGAGGGCAGGGTGAACTGGGTCAGTCCCTGGCACAGATCCCAAGAGCAAGGCCTTCCAGGGAGGCACAGGCAACGTGGCGGAAAAAAGCATCTTCTGCCAAGCAGAAGGTGGCTTGGCCGGCCCTGCCCCGGGGCTCCTGCTGCATCCCAGGCTCCCTTGTCACTGTGGCTCTCACTCACCCACCCAGACCCTAAAGCCGCATCCTTTCAGGCTGTGGGGGGCGGGGTGTTCCCTGAAAGGCTGCTCTGTCCTCACCCTATCTTCTCCGTGACTTCTGCTCTGGGTCCTCCTGGGGCCACCTCCCTGGAGGCCATGTTCCCAGGCCGCCCCCGAAGCAAGATCCTAATCTGCCCCAGGTTTCTCCGGGGCCTGCCTCGCCCTGTCCTCACACAGCAATGGGCCCCCGGCCTTTCCTTCTGCGCACGGAGCCCACGAGCCGCTGGTGGCATCACTTTCCCCGGCACCTCCTCAGTGGGCGGGCCTGGGGGGCTTGGCGTGTTCCCCAGCTGGGCTGGTGGAAAACGCCCTGAGCACCCCTGGCGGCAGGGCTGCACCCGGGCCTCAGGCCTGGTAAGCACCCCCTCCAGCCCACACCCCAAGGGTAGAGGTGAGAGGACCAGGAGGAGCTGGGTCTTCCAGGCCTGAGCCCGCCATCAGGCAAGCCCACCCGTTCCCATTCGGCCAGAGGCCCCTGACTAGAGGCGGAAGAAATGAGCCAGGGCATGGGGGGGTGGGAAGCGCAGAGAAGTCCTGCAGGACCCTCCATCCCAGGCCGCTGGCCCTGCAGGCCAGTGGGAAGTCCGGGCCACCCGGGAGCGGAGATGCCCCAACCCTCCAGCCGGCAGCCTGGCCGTGTAGCATTCGGCAGACAGAGCCTTTAACTAGGACGCCTCAGGAACCTGGCCCTGCATAGCCCACGCGAGGGGACTGGGCCAAGATCACTGCACAAGGGGGCAAACGGGACGCGGAGCCTGGGCAAGGGCCAGGGGGCGCCAGGGGTGGAGACGGTGGAGGGGAAGGGGGTGCCTGGCAGGGAGGAGGGGCCCTACTCAAAGGACAGCAGGTCTGGGTGTGGGCCCTCATTGTCCAGGCTGGAGGTCCGTGCCTGAGGAGGGGGGCCGGGGTCGTCTGGTGGCTCGGCCAGGCGCAGGGGACTCAGGCTGAGCCTGAGGCCGTTTCTCTCGAGGAGGCCCGGGGACGAGGCCCGTCTGCACTCAGTCACCTTCAGTTTGGGTTCGTCCTGGCTGTCCTGGTGGATCAGGTCGGGCACTGACAGGGAGACCTCTCCATTGGCCAGAGCCTCGCCCCTGTCCAACATCTCTGTGGGGACGTTGGGCGTGGCGACGGGAAGGGGCTCCTGGGTCTGCCCAAGGGGCAGCTCTGTCCCGTACTCCAGGCTGCTCAGGACGGGCTGTGACGAGATCAGCATGTCCTGTGTGGTCTTTAGGGCCCGAGGCGTTCGCTTCCTGGTAATGGGAGGCGGAGGGTCCAGCCGCGGGAACTCGTCCTGCAGGGCTGGCCTGCGGGGTTGAGGTGACACACACGTGTGCTTGGAGGATGGCGAGTCCCCAGGCCCCCCCGCCATGCAGTGGCTCGCCCACCCTGCACAGGCCTCCCGGCTCGGGCCTCGACCCCGGGGTGGCGTGTGGGTGGTGGCAGTCGTCACATCCCTGCTCGGTGCTGACAGCAGCAGAGCATTGCTGGGACCACAGGTGAACCGAGTCCCGTCAGAGCCCGTGTGACGAGCCTGACGCAGACCTGCCGGCTCAGGAGCACAGCAGGTGTTTAAAACAAGGCCTGGGGGGCCCCTGGGGACTCAGTCAGTTAGGCGTCTGGGTTTGGCTCAGGTCATGATCTCACGGTTTGTGAGTTCGAGCCCCACGTCAAGCTCTGTGCTGACAGCTCGGAGCCTGGAGCTGCTTGAGATCCTGTCTCCCTCTCTCTCTGCCCCTCCCCTGCTCATGTTCGGTCTCTCAAAAATAAACAAACATTAAAGAAAATTAAAAAATAAATAAAACAAGGCCCTCACAATAGGCTTCTCCCTCCTGGGCCCACTGGGTCCCACAGACGCTCGCTTTCTTCTACTACCACTGGCCTGGGCTGGGGCTCCAAGGTGTGGCCAGGCGTCAGAATGCGCCTGGGCAGCGGCAGGCACCGCATGGGCTCGAATCTGGCTCTGCCCATCACTAACTCCGGAGCCCTGCCCACCTCCGACCTCGGTGATGCGCACCATAGAAACAATGGGATCTACCCCGGAAGGTCGCCGCAAGGGACAGGAGCGTCGCCCCGTCTCCCCACGTGACAAGCTCGTGTCCCCTGGACACACGGGGCTCTGCAAGGAAGCCTCCCGCACTCACCCGTCGGCCTCCGCTGCCCCGCCGTCCAGCCGCGCCCCCGCCGTCCTGTTGACCTCCATGGCGCCCGCGCCGTCCAGGCTCAAGGGCTCTTTTCTCCGCAGGAAGTCATTCACTTTGGCTCCCACGGCTCTGCCCAGGTTCTTGAGGTGCTGGCTGCTACCCACGCGGAGCCCAGGCCCCCCAGGCTCCACGGACCCCGGGGTGGGGGCCGTCGGCCTAGACGGGTTGGGGAGGGGGCAGCCAGGATGCAGCTTCGGAGGAAGGGCCGTGTTCAAGTTCTCAAACATGCTGTGGTCCACTGCAAACAGACGGGAAGATGGGAACGGTGAGCGGAGGCGTGTGGGTCCCTGGGCCACATCACTGTGCTGGTTCCCTGACCCACGCCCAAGCCATCCCTTCCCGAGGTTTAGGGAACACTCAAGAAAGAGCCAGCACAGAAACCTTGAGCGTCCTGATCTGGTTTTCTTGATGGGGAAATCCATCAAAAATCCATCAATCCCTAGAACTGGCGGGGTTGGGGGGGGCTGGCCCACCCAGTTGATGAGTGGCAAGATCTAGCCATAAACCTAGAACTTAAATATAACTTATCCCAGGAAACCTGCCTCCTTGACTCATGGCCTGACCCCTCCCCTTGGGGTCACGGAGCCCTTTGAAGACAAAACGATGGGAGTAATACGGTGTTTGTATGTTGCTGTGGACACAAGCAGAGAGGACAGAGCTGGGGACAGAGCTGGGGACACAAGCTGAGGGGACAGAGCTGGGGGAGGCACGGCACACACGGCACATTTTCTCCTGGGAAACGGGCCTCCCTCCTCCTGAGGGGGATCTGGGGAGAACGGGCAGCTGCACACTCAGATGTACAGCGGGGACTCCGGGCCCAGCTCACAGCAAACGCGTGGGAACTCGGTGCCAAGGAAGTTGGACGAACTTGACCAACACCCTCTCGAGAACCTGGTGGGGTGGTGGTAGAAATTCTACTTACAGACAAGCAAGGTGGGGCTCAGAGGAATAAGTGCCTGACGGGCCTGAGGTCACAGGGCCGATTACTGGGGGAGGGGGGGGGCGAACTAGAGCTCAGGATTCCTCACCCTTTCCCCTGCCTCGCTCTGCCTGGGATCACAGGACATGCCTCACGGAAGGCCCTTCTCTCCGGGACCTTTGCTTTGAAAGATGACCTCAGAGGGTTGGATGTTGACCCACAGGGTTGTAAACAGACACAGGGCAAAGGCCATGACCCAATCACCTCTGTATCTTTAACGGCTAGCCCGCTCTGGTATACAGTAGGTGCTCAATGAATGTCTTGAACTGAACTGCCAGACCCATTCTGCAGATGGAGACTCATGGAGGCCGAGGTCACAACTCCAAGGTTTGTGGCCGGAAGGAACAGAGCTCAGGGCTCCAAGCCACAC
The DNA here is from genome assembly GCA_004023845.1 of Helogale parvula. Lineage (NCBI taxonomy): Eukaryota > Metazoa > Chordata > Mammalia > Carnivora > Herpestidae > Helogale > Helogale parvula. The sequence continues at coordinate 53,785 of PJEM01000528.1, read as the reverse complement.
GGTCTACACACTGGTAACAGGGCATCCTCCCCGACCTGGAAATCCACTCAGTCCTCAAGGGAGCCAGATCCACTCGGCGCCTTGGAATCATGCCTGAGGTTTCTGTCCTCACCAACTACTCCAGACAGTCTGTCAGTCCCGAGGGGGGAGAGGTTCTCAGACTCCGTTCTTTGTCAGCACCTCTCACTGCCTGTTCACGCTGAGCCTTCCCACGAGTAACTGAGGTCAGGGAGCGCTTTCTCTTCGGCTGAACTCTGCACAAAGTAGTCGTCTCTGCCCTGCGCTGCGGAGTCCCGGGCCAGGGGATGCGTTTCTCTCTCCTGTGGCTTCAGCAGACGTGGCCCTTCTGCACCAACTGCCTAGCGAAGGCCTGTTGTGAAGGTCGTTGGGCAGCGCAGGGAGCTGGGGGAGACGAGTGGACGCACCCCCTTCCCACCCCACCTCCAGTCCGCGTGTCTACCAAGCGCACAGGGAAAGCACCACTTCAGGGGCGGTGCTAGGGAACTGGGTCAGAACAGCCCTGGGGGTCGGGGCCCGAGCTGACAGGTTCAGGCTGTCTGGGTTCCAGGTGACAACACGTCACACTAGCAAGAGCCCAGGCCGAGCCCACGAAGGGGTGATCCTGACTCTTCTCCTAAAAGCATCATCTTGCCATGTCATCCCCTTTGGCATAACTTGCCTATCACATCCCGCATCCTTCTAATTCTTCTTCAGTCATAAGATCTGTGACCTCAGAGTAGCCTTTGGAAAGGAAAGCATTTCACTATTTCCCCCCAAACCAGAACATATCTGGGCCACCACTTCCTGGCTCGGATATTTCCGTGGTGGTTTCCTTCTTGGCTTAACGTGAACTTCTAGTGCAGACATGCTCATTTCTGGAGGTGTAAGTACCAAAACGCCTGTCAAAGGATTTTCTGCACTTCTTGCTCTCTACCCTTCATAACGTATATGCTGAATTCTTACGTACTTTAAGGAGAACCCATCACGCGCTCTCTCTACAGTGCTCTAAGTCTTTCTGGCCAACACACCTTGTCTCCATAATAAAACGGTCAGCCCCTCAAGGGGTCGGAGCATCTGGATTTTTGTTTTCTACAATGCTCAGCGTAGAACCTGGCATAGGAGTCGGCATTTAAGAAGTTGGTTTCATTGACCTGGCTTTTTATAGGAATAGTTAAAAACTGACCACATTCCGGGCAGACTTTGTTGAGAAACTGCTCCCGGGCCTTTTTCCACTTACAGAAGCCACTGGAGACCCCCTCTTGAGGGCAGTCTGGGGGCACCTGCCCTTCTCCCTGAAGTGGGGCTCTGGTTGGGGCTTCCCGTCATTTTCAGACCTAAAGGACGCACAATGAGCCCCTTCCTGCCAGCGGCACCGGTGACCCCACGCTCTGTCCCTCCCTCTCGACCAGGGCTTGGTGGCTCAGGGAACCTAATGGAGACAGTGGAAAGGTGATAGGACCCCGACATGGTGGCCCACCCAACAGCACCCCCAACATGCACACATCCGAGCAGAGGGAGACACCTAAGATGTGGGTCATCCAGAAGGAAGACGGTATCTTACCTGTCCGAGAAAGGGGCTCGGAAAGCAGGTGGGAAACAAACAAGAGAGAGACACATTTTATGTAGTGGCCGGCCACTTGGGGAACGTCACCTCCTGCCTGGGGCCACCGGCAACAACACACCAAGAGGATACAGCATGCAAGACAGAGCCCTGCTGTCAGGAGTACAGCCAATCCTGGGCAACCAGGTTCCCGTGAACTTTTCAATAACCAAACCCAAAACTCTACAAACAAGCATGGACACAGTCTCCCGGCTGTACCCTGATATTTTGAAGCCCCCTTTTCAGGAAGTCTATCGGAAGTTCCCAGCTGGCAGGATGAAGTTCAAAATCTTCTGGACCCGTGTGCATCGCTCATTACTATGCTGTCCCATTTCTGCACACACATCACCAGGTTTTCGACCAGGGAGATGTTCATCCATTCCGACTGACTAAATGAACCAAAGAGGAAAACATGGTGGCGGGGAGGCGTCTAACGCTGCACAGAGAGCTGACGGCAGGTCGGGGATGAGGACTCACGCACTCTGACTCCCGTGATCTTTCTCTGCACCCCAGGGGCCAAATCAAATCGCCAATACCCTCAAAGCTGCCGAAGTCCAGGGCACCAATTACATTCCAACTCATTCCAAGCCTCCAAACCAGGCTCTGAGGGAGGCAAGCAAGGAAATCAGCTTCTCCAAACTGTCCCGAAAGGTGCAAGTAATCAGGAGGAAGGCCAGCAAGATGACAACTCTGGGCTCTCCAACACAGAAGCCCCCTCGCACGGCCACTGCTCCACACGCTGCGCGGGGGGCCACTGCTACCCACAGACCAGACCAGACCCTCCCACAGTGCAAGCGCGTGCGCACACACACACACACACACACACACACACACACACATGCGTGCGCGCGTTTAGATCGAATACACTGGCGGACCTAGACTGCACCTGCTGTGGTGATCTGGAGTGGAGCACGTCCAGCTCACCTATCATGCGGCATCCACCCCTTTCACCCTCCCCCACGTCCCTCCAGCGCTAGGTTGTGACAGGGGAGAAGGGCAGCAGGTACAAGACGCAACCTTGTTACTCTGGAGGTCAGTCCCTCCAGCAAAGGGCTTATAATGCGGTTGAGTAAGCCACCCATTTGCTAAAAATAGCACCAGCCATTTAAAGCATTATCGGGTCCCTGTTCTTAGGAAGTACACACTAAGTGTTTCACCACAAAGGGACAAGATGCTGATAACTTACCTTCAAAGAGCTCAGAAAACAAACCAGGGTGGGGGAGGGGGAGGGGAGGGAACTGATAAAGCAAACGCAGCAAAACATCAACAACAGGCAAGTCTGGATACAGAATGTATGGATGCTCTTTGTACTAACATTTTTGCAGCTTTTACTTTTCTTTTTTTATAAAAATTTTTTAATTTATTTTTGAGACAGAGCATGAGTGGAGGAGGGTCAGAGAGAGAGGGAAACACAGAATCGGAAGCAGGCACCAGGCTCCAAGCTGTCAGCACAGAGCCCGACGCGGGCCTCGAACCCACAAACCGTGAGATCGTGACCTGAGGCAAAGCCGGACGCTTAACCGACTGAGCCACCTGGCACCCCGTTGGCAGCTTTTTCTAACTTTGAAACGATTTCTAAGACAAACGTAAAAATCATACACCAAACTAAAAAACAGAAAAACTAAAACATCGGGTGGTAGAGGTTAGGCAAGGGAAGGAGAGCAAGAAGGTGATTCAGTGAGGACAGAGGTCCCCAAAGCTGGGGGGTGACAGCAATGACACAAAAATGACACCAAGGATCGAAGTGGGGGGGGACGTCAACAGATGAAATTACCATCACATTTCTACCATATGCTTCCTTCTCCAACCGCCGGCCCCACGGATTCTCAACCCCGGGGCCAATGAGCAACGGCAAGTCCAAGAAATCGTTACAAAATGTAATGGACTCTGTCCATCTTTAGAAGACAGAGCCCAGCTGGGGAGTGGAACCGGTGACCTTGTGATGTCGGCTGCACTCAGAATGTCTATCGTCTAGACGACCTAACAGCCTCCTGGGAGCAGGTGCGTGATCGCCATACCCCCGGTAGTCAGGACATGGAGAACTTCTCGCTCCTCAGCATTTCTGGACCTCGAGTCTCTTCCTCTGTCCTGAGCACTTTTCCTGACATTATGTCCTCACGTGCCACCAGCTTGCCAGGTAATCTCTGGGGCCACTAGGGTTACAAAAATGTGGTTTTGGGGGAAGCTTTTAGTTGAGTCCAAGCAGGACTCATGTTGTAGGACTATGCTTTAGTGAGTAAGGCAATTTACGCATGGGGAGAAAGTAATTTTTCAAAATGCTGCATTCGTGGTAAGTATTTGTTTCTGGCGAGGGAAGGAAGGGGAAACGTTTGCTACGAAGTTTTTTTTTTCCCCTCTAGAGTCTCAGGTGACAGTCAGTGTAGGGCATGTGCTAGGTTCAGCCCTGTGTCCACAGGCTGGAGAAGACTCTCCAATCCAGCAGTAGGAGCCTTAGAGGCAGGGTCACTGAGAAGGGCATCACGGAGTAAGTGGGGACGCTCTGAGGACTCGCTATTCACAGTGCGGTTGGTGGGGCCTCCACATCTGGGAACTTGTTAGAAATGCGGAGTCTCGGGCCGGCCCCAGGTCTGCTGGGTCGGAGCCTGCGAGTTTAACAGGACCTCCGCGTGACTGGTGGAGAAGCTTGCACATTAAAGCTTGAGGGGCTGCCCCACGGAGAAGCCAGGTCCCCTAAACACCCACATGCCTGCATGGGGGACCCCGATACATTGGTTTCCCAAACAGCCCAGATACCGCTCTGGGATTTGGGGCAGGCGGGCTTTTTATCAAGGGTCAGCAGCCATCCAGCCCCCACCCGGTCTCCTTTGGAGAGAATCCTTCCCAGAGGACAATGAAAATGCCCCATTCGGAATTCCCCAGGAAGCCACCCAGAATAGTTCTTTCTGTTTCTGTGGGCACGTAAGAGAGCATGGCTTCTCTTCAGCTTTGCGATGTCATAAGGTCCCAAGGTAGAGCCTCTAGGAATGTCGGGGGGGGGGGGCAGGGGAGGGTCACCAAGGTGAGGGCTCCCAACCTTGCTCGGCTCACTGGCGTCTTTCTCCTGTGACCCAGACATCGCAAAGACCGCGCTGCCCACCCAGGCGTCCGGCTCGACCCAGGCCCTGCCGCCCCAGGGCCACGGCAGCGTTCTGCGGCACGGGGTGCACAACGCCATCTTCTCTCCAGGTGAGGCCTTCCCGGTCCGGGCGGGCACGCGCATGTGCGGCTGGAGGGAGGCGATATCTGCCCCTGCGGGAAAGGTGCCACTGCCCCTGGGTCTGCTCCCTCTCCCTTCCTGGGCAGACGCCCCACAGGCTGGGAGGGGCTCCTGCTTCCCCTCACCTGCCTCCTGAGAGGGCGCAGGACAGCTTCCACCTGCGAGGTTTGCTGCAGGAGACAGCGGTGAGGCCGGGAAGTGGCCACGACCCCTGGGGGTGGGCTGAGCCCCCCGCCCGTCCCCTCAGAGGGGGCAGCAGAAAGCTGTTTGCAGGGGCCGAGGTGGCGGACAAACGCCAAGGCTTAGTGAATGAAAGTGGGGTTCCCCACCACCCAGAGATCACACTGCCATGACTTCGATAGCCCCCCCTCACTTCCCCCTGCTCTCAGAATGGCAGTGGGGCGGGGAGGCGCCTGGGTGGCTCAGTCGCTTAAGCGTCCAACTCTTGGTTTCCGCTCAGGTCACGATCTCACTGGTGAGTTTGAGCCCCACGCCGACAGTGCAGAACCTGCTTGGGATTCTCTCTCCCTCCCCCTTTCTCTCTGCCTTGACCCTGCTCACTCTCAAAAATAAGTAAACTTTAAAACAACAACAGCTGCTGCAGTGAGGCAGGGCAGAGGCAACCTGAGGGCAGTCCTGACCCCGGCTTCTGCCTCGGCCTCCCCGGGCCTCCCGCTCACACCCACCCCTGCCTTCCTCCGCAGACGGCCTCCTGGGGGACTCCCAGCCCGGGGAGCCGCGGCGGAGCTGCACCATCTACAGGCCCTGGTTCTCCCCGTACAGCTACTTCATCAGCACGGACCAGGAGAGCCAGCCCGAGGCCCTCGGCTTCCCGGAGGCGCTGCAGGACGAGGGTAGGGGGGAGGGCCGGCTGCCCGAGGAGCTGGCAGAGAGCATCTGCTCTTCCTCCTCGTCCCCTGAGGACACCTGCCCCCGGGAGGTGACCAGGAAGCCCGGGCCCGGCTCGGACTCCGCAGACTCCATCACGTCCCGCGACATCCTGGCAGCCTCCAGGTGGCGGCCGGCCCAGCAGGGTGGCTACAAGTGCGCGGCCTGCTGCCGCATGTACCCCACGCTGCACTCCCTCAAGAGCCACATCCGGGGCGGCTTCCGGGAGGGCTTCAGCTGCGAGGTGTACTACCGCAAGCTCAAGGCCCTCTGGGGCCAGGAGAAGGCGCGGCTGGGGGACAGGCTGGTCTCCGGCGGCTGCCAGGCCTTCAAGTAGGTCCACGGGGTGGCGGCTGGGCCGTGAGCAGACACCTTGGCGAAGAGGGGACGAGGCCTGTTTATGTCTCCAGGGATGTCAATAAACCGCCGTTAGTCACAGCCTTCCGTCAAGTGTGAGGTTGCCCGGTCCACCTGCTGTCCCTCCCAGGGGCCCCGGCCCATTTCCCTTTGGCTAATGGTTGCCTAGCAACACCAGGCCCACCTCCCTGCCCCTCACCACACCCCTCCACTTCCCCTCCCCCCTCAAGTTTGGGAAGAGCCTCTACAGCTGCCCAGATCCACAGTGTCAGCATCCCCAGGGAATGTGCCAGAGATGAAATCGCAGACCTGGCTCAGATTCACTCAATCAGAAACTCTGGGGGTAGCCAACCACCTGTGCTCTGACCAGCCTTCTGGATGGTTCCAGTGCAGCTCAGGTATGAGAACACTGCCCTTAGACCCTGGCCTCCTTGTCGCCCCCACCCCCACCCAGGACCAGTCCCTGTCCCATCCCCACGAGAGGGCTCAGAGAGTGGCGCACCCGTTCCTAGTGGCACAGGACAGCTTCCCCGGCAGGACTTCTGCACGGTCTGGAAGCTTCTTAGGTGTTTGAGCTCCTGCGGAGTGGAACGGGGTGGGGGATGACACATGCCCCCTGCGTAGGGACAGGCTGGGCACCAGGTTCTCCCCTTGCCCTTCCGGTGATCAGGTAGCAAGTGTTCCCAGAGCCTCTCTTTCTGGTTCAGGAGAGCTATCTCTGCTTCTCCCTGTCCTAAGATATCATTTGTGGTTCTTTTGTGGAGGGGGGGCTCAAATCCCATCATGCCCCACACCGTGAGAACATTCCTCACCTGCCCCACCCCCCCTTTACCAACCCAGAGTCTAAGAGTGCACTTGAACTGTGGGCTCCAGGATCCCAGCCTGTCCACTCTGGAGACTCCCTAGGGAGCCCTAACATCCTCCCTGGACCCCCCAGGGGAGGGGCCAAAGGGGTCCTCACTCTCACTTCCTGTTTCCTTAAAGGAAAAGCCACCCAAGCCCTTGAAGACCTCCCCTGACATGCGTCACTGTGCATGTGTGTACCCTTGACGGGGCTCTTGAGGGAGTACAGAGCGGGGCCCACCCAAGGACCTCGAGGCCTTACCTAGAATCAGGAGGGGAATTGGCTCTCGGCTGGCCGCACAGCCCCTGCCCACCCTGCATCTGTGTCGCAGGCACCGCGGACTGAGCTCAGGGCCACGGCTCGTGCCACTTGCTGCCTTGGCAGGTGCTGGAGTTTAGCGTGAAGACAGGTGCTCTCTGCCTTTCACCTTTCATCGCATCGTTGCGGCCCCCAGTAGCGCTCTCAGAGCAGAACTGAGAAAGCTTCAGCCCACAGAAAACGCATCCAGGACACATCTGTACTGACCACATGCGTCCAACCTCCCCTCCCCCTGGTCGATCAGAAGGGGAGCGCTGGGGTCCCCTGAGCATCCCCGGGGGCCTTTCCATGCAATCTCATTTACTCTTCGTATGGCTTTGCTTGGCATAGTCTATCCCCATTTTACAGATGAGAAAATGAGGCTCACTCTCTCAGTCAGAAAGGGGCTAAAGGGCACGGGAACCTGGCTCATCGGACTCTCTCAACTTTCACGCAGAGCTGGGCCTGACCAAGTACCAGGTTCGACCAACCCTGTGCCTCCGAAAGGGCTCAAGTCCTGGCCAAAGTGAGCTGGTTTCCATGACGGCTTTTCGAGATCCTGCAGCTCCTAGCTCTCGACGCTCTTCCCTGACTAGTGTTCGCCTCCCTTTCGTTTCTAGTCCTGCAGGAAGGCCGTGAGCCACCAGCCCAGGCTCTCCTGCCAAGCTGCGCTACGGTGATGTCCTGATGTCCTGACGTTTGCAGGGAGGCGTGGGGAGGGGGCCGGCTTTGACTCAGGACGGACGTTTCGGGAATGGGCCCATTCAGAACCCTACCTCGTACGCATTTCAGACGTGTAGTCAGGGGGTCAATGAAATGTTATAATCTAGACGATTGGGGTTATATCTGAAAACATCTATGAGGTCATGCTTTTTCAAGCACTCAACGCTTGCTTATACACCAATGGTGCCTGGGGTTGCAAACGACTCCGACTTCGGGGTTGGGAGAGCCCAAAAAACCCAAACCAAACCAAACCAAAACACAGGTATAACCCCAGGGTCTCAGCCTCAGCACCACTGGCATCCGGGGCTGGATGCTTCTCTGTCGCAGGGCAGGGAGGCGGCGGGGGTGTGTGTGCCCGGACTTGTGCATTGTAGGATATTTAGCAAACATCTCTGGCTTCTACCCCCTAAATGTCAAAAGCATCCTTCCCTGAGTTGTGACAACCAAAGGTGTCTCCAGACGCTGTCAAATGTCCCCTGGGGAAGCAAAGTCACCCTCGGATCAGAACCACCACAGAGCCTGGTCCCGCAAAGGCTGGTCTATGTAAACAGCGACGGAAGGTCCCGCTGCCCTCCCCTCTTCGTCTTCTGAACACCAGAACCCTCGAGAACCGTGTGTCGCAGAGCTGATGGCCGCTGGCTCGGGGGTGGGGGTGGGGGTGGGGGTGGGAGGGAGGAGAGGTCAGGCAGCAGGTGAGATAGAAGAAGCAAGAAAAGACCATGGAAAAGCGTTTAGAAATCAGAAAGGTTTATTTAGCAAAAGCCACCAGACTAGTGACAACATCCAGGGAGTTAAGTGCACTTACATGAACAGAATCTTTTCCCAGAGAGTTGAACCAACAGAGTTAATGACACAACAGTTTCAGGAAGGAGAGGGCTCAGGGTTGGAGGGGTGAGAGGAGGCAGTCAGGCAGAGAGGAAATCAAAGGAACACAAGCCGGAAACAGGAGCCGTTGGGGGAGGGGAGGCTAAGGAGGGGGCTTCACAGAGAGTGTTGGCAAAGCAGGGATATAAGGAGTATCGTTTCCATCACAATATACGGTCCATCCTGTGCAGAGAAATTCTTTGCTGGCTCTGCAACTGTGATGGCCTGGCGTGCCCGGAAGTCGGCTGGCACCCGGGGTAGGCTGAGGCAGGCACCAGTAAGGAGGGCGCCCCTGGTGTCCACTTGTCCTCCGTGGACAGAGGAGGGATGAAAGACAGGAGGGCAGGAGTTCAGTGAGCAGAGGGAGAAGCAAGGAGGGAGAGGGAGAGGGTACATTGCTGGGAGATCAGGTCTGCGATGTTCTCTTTCCTGCCCGGTGGCTGGTGAGTCGCCAGGGTCCCTAGATCCGTCCCATCTCTCCTCTGCACGCGCCCAGGGTGCCCCCGCTGTGGCTCACACCGGTGAAGAGGCCGCCCCGCAAACCAGTCTCCAGCAAAGGCCCCGTCTGGGGGAAGGCTGGGGTTGAGGCAGGCGGGGACCACTACGGAGCCCCCGAGGGCAAGGGTCCCGAACGGGTCCTGAGTCAAGGCGTACAGAAAACGAGTCTCTCCGATTCTTTCATCCCTCCCAGGTTTCCGTTCCTCTGCTCTGCAAGCTTTTCGAGTCCCTTCAGACACTGTCCCCATCCACGCCTCACCCCCCTCCTGCCACGTTCCACAAACCTGGTCCTCTGGGGTCACCCTGCGCTCCTGCGGACACGCAGCAGCGGAAGCCTCGAGAAGCCAGACCTTCTTTCACTCTCTGGAACGCTCGAAATTCCCACGCTCTGAGAGGTCCCGCCTGCGGAGGACCTGGGGAGCTGGCCAGGCTCGGCCACACCGGGCTCCCCACACGGCTCCTTCGGTCTGTGGATCTTACCTTCCCGGTTCTTCCTTCCCTCGTGTATCTGGACCCGCTTCCGTCCAGGGGTTACTTAGAAAATAGGCTAAAATAAACAGACGACCCCTCTCCAACTAAACACAAGTTAGGAAAAGAACACAATTCTTCTGTCGTTCAAAGACCCTGAAGATTCCCAGTCTCTCGTCTCTGGCCACTTCTCACAAGCCCACACACACGTACACGCCTTCCCTCACCTGGGCACACGTGCCTGTCCGTACACACACGCACGCACGCGCACGCACGCACACACACCCCATCATCCTGTTTCCGCTGACACCCTGGCGCACCACGGAAGGCCGCCATAAAGCTGCATTAATTTCATTTGGACTTTCTAGCTAGAGGAAACGCAGCTGCTGAAGAGAAGGGCTACACTTTCATTTATAAAAACTATAAAGCAGAGTCCGGGCTGAGGCGCTCTGTGTTTTGGAAAACCACATCCTTCCCAGCCACGCCTCCAAGAGGGCTGCAGGCTGGGTCCGTAGCTCGTGGTCCTGGGTGGAGACTTATTTCCCCAAACACGTTAACGCTAGCACGGCTCGGCTCTCGCTCTTTAAGCATCTTTAAATCTGTTAACAGACGCTATGGTCTAACTGCAGCCAAAGGAACTCGTCCTTCCTGTCCCCACCAGCCTGCAGTACCAAGCGGTAGACTCTAGACACGGCCGGGATGGCCCAAGACGGGAGAGCTGCACGTGGCACTTTTCTCGGTGTGCTCAAGGCACGCACCCACAGGGACGGGTGACATGGCTGTGGTCCCTGACCTAAGTGGCAGTGATTCTGAAGAGTGGAAAATACACAGTCTCAGCGACCCACCTGTAAAAACGGACCACTACCGCCCAGTGGAGGAGACAGGTTGAGAGGTAAGGCTGGGGGGTGGGGGGCTCTGAGGCTCTCTCAGGGGTGGAGGCAAGGAGGCAGGATGCAGGGGAGGGGAGGGCGGGCTGGGCTTGCGGGATGGGGACAGGACTTCCACACGGAGGAATCAGACCTAAGCCATCCATGGCGGCAAACGGGCTGCCCTCCCCGAAGGCCGTTCGCAGCCCCGGCCGCACTGATGTGAAACTCTCAATCCGCCTCTGAAGCAACACCTAACATCTAGCTGGAGAAGACGTCCAGATTCAAGGCATCCGGAAGCTTCCCCGAGGTGACACGTCCCAACACCGGGCTCACGCTGCAAACACTACCCCGCCGTTCACAGCCCAGAGCGGTCAGCCTCTGTTCTCTCCACATGGGTCTGGAGAAGGAATCCGTCCCATAAGGTCGGGGTGGGGGCGGGGGTAGGCAATGAGTAGCATCCTGGATACGAAGCCCCACCGTACCTGAGAAGGTCCCGGATGGCTTCCCTCCACAGTCCGCCCTTGAGATGGGGCAGGAGGGGACCCCCGGGCGTCACAGGACAGGACAGAACAGAGGAGCCTGATGAAGCAGCCATCCAGAACAGGTCCTTCAGCAGCCTGGTGGTCCTCACCGGGGACCCTCTCCCAAAGCCACGGGCTCTGGGAGGCCCTGCACCCCTCCCCCCAAAGTCACAAATAGGAGAGAGGGGCCGACTGACCTCTGGGAGTCCCAGTGCTCCCCCGATTCCCCTTCCAGAGCAAAATCCTAATCCTTTCCTGAACCGGCAGGCTGTCGGGGGCGCCCCCCGCCGGCCGGAGCCAAAGTCGCCGGTGGTCAGGGTCCTCACCGCCCTCCGCCGCGCGGGCATCCTTGGCGGTGCGCCCAGCCTCCGCCCCGGCCCCTCGGCGCCTACACGGCGATCTCATCGTCCAGGCTGTCGCCCAGCTCCTGCCGCTGCAGGACGTTCAGCAGGCGCGGCAGCTCCTCCTGGGACCACGAGTCGCGCTCCTCGCTCTCGTCCGTGTTGGACTCGTACTCCGAGGCGATGCCCGACTCGCGGAACCGGAGGAGCTCCAGGCCGCCCAGCAGCGGGCCCGCGGGCGGCGGCAGGAAGCGGAAGCACTCCAGCTTCACCAGGCGGTCGCGCCTACCTAGGGGGCTGCCGGCGGGGTGCGCCAGCTCGGCCAGGCCCGCGCCCGGGGGCGGCGAGGGCAGGTCCTCCGGCTGCGGGGTGGTGGGGTCGCAGAGCACCGGCAGGCCTCCGGAGCGGAAGGTGATCTCCAGCAAGCTGTCCTGGGAGCCCACTGGAGGGAGGAGGGGGCAAGAGCACAGGAGGGCCCATCAGCGAGGCAGCCTGCAGGGCTGGGGGCGGGAGGGGGGCTGCGGTGGAGCGGCACCGGGGACGCGAGCGGGGGTGGGGGGGGGGAACCCTGAACAAGGTACTGAGCGAGAGGGCCAGACTTCCGGGGCGGGGACGTGCAGCGGGTCCCCCATCTAGACCTCGGGGGCCACTTTCACGAGGGCCCCAGCCCTGCTCCGACCTGCTGAACGTGATCTCCAAGGGCCAGACCTGGGAATGCTCATTTTTAAATAAGCGATGGGATAGGCTAGGGGAACCACCGGGCGAATAGGAACAGCACTGGTCTGGCGGTCACACCTGGGTTTGAACCCTGGCGCCAAACCTTTTTGGTTCTGGACCAGCAAACCTTGGGCCAGCTGCTTAACCTGTTGGAGTCTGTCTCATCTGTAAAATGGGCGTAACAACACCTACGACTCCAAGATTATCGGAGATCACGTGTCTGAAATTCTATCATAGTTTCTAGCACAAAAGAGGACCAGTGCATATATACCGGCCCACGGCCTTCCCGATTTTAGAGAATGCTTACAGGTCACTGATAAGAGGGAAGGCCTGGAGCCGTGTGCTGCCTTCTAGAACCTCCAGGTCCAGGCTGAAGGCCGCTGGGCTGCTCAGGCCGGCGCCAGGCAACTCTGCCACTAACCAGCGGCGCTATCAGGCCCGTTCTCGTCTGCCTTATCCGCTAAGTCGACCGGAGCTGCCAGCGTGCCCTGTGCTGCAGACGTGTGGGATGCAGAGTGCAGGGCGAGGTCCTCCCTAGGGCTCCCAGACAGCGCGGTGCCCGACAGGTGCTCGGGAGATTTCAACGGAAATACACTGAAACGGGCTGCCTTAGGACGAGGGGCGTCCGAGCCCCTTTGGAGGAGGGGAGCCCAGAGGAAGACCTGGCAGTGACGCCCGGGGACATTCGAGGTCAAGTCTGGATGCTGGACGAGAAGGGGCCCAGACCCTCGCCAGCCCTGCCGTTTTGTCATTCCACGAAGCGTGCGGGAGGGACAGAGCTGCCTTACGCTTCCCCCTAGAACGCCGGGGCGG
>PJEM01000528.1:0-40668 GCA_004023845.1 Helogale parvula | reverse complement strand
GGACGTGAATGCAAACAAGAGTCACTGGGGGACGAGACACCTGCCGTGTTCCATTCAAGAGGGAGAAGCCCTTCCGGGGACACATGGGCACCCGGGCTTGTCATCCGGAGATGCAGCCCAAAGAGGCAGGGTCACTGGCCCCGTGTGTCTCCCAGCATCTCCCGGGTGAGGGCTGCGGCGTGTCACTTACTGCCCCTCAGGGCCCGGCAGCAAGAGCAAGAGGCCAGCCAGAGCCGAGCCCCGGCCCCTGCGTCCGCACCCCGTCAGGTGCGACAACGAACATTCCCGTCATGTGGAGGGAGGTGCCTTTTGCTCCTCGTGTCTTTTAAAAAAGGAAAACAAACTGATACGCTGAGCCAGTAGCTAAGAACGGCGTCACAGCAAACCCCTACTCGGTCTCTCCTCTCCCCTTCCTCGTGCCCCCACGTGATGGAAACAGGAAGTATCACAGAGGCCCCTCATTAGTGAGGCGGTCGTGGTAAAGTCTGTTCTGTCTCATCGGTGGGTGTTGGCTTCTCTCCCTGACCGTCTGTCCCCCTTTTCATGTCTCATGGCACCTTGGACTGTGCTTTATGCCTGGTAGGGGTCACACACCTGCTGACTGACAGCTGGGACTCCTCCCACAAGCCTAGCAGTGGGGAGGTGAACGGTTTACAGAGCCGCCCACTGCGGCGCCACTTCCTTGCACAGTAGAGCCGGTGAGGGCACGTGCAGTGTGCTCGGGGCCCCGTAGGGTCTGTTCCTGGTGCGTAACCGGGTAGGGGGACAAAACCCAGGGCAAGATGTGGAGCGATCATAATAGGAGCCTGGCTTGAAGAAACTGAGTCACAAGCCAACGACATTCACACATTCGTGATTCCTGTGGATAAAGGGGCCTCTGTGAAGGGTTTCAGAAGGTCCCTGAAGAAAGGGAGCTCCTGCCTTCGGCCCGCACCAGGGCAAGTTGTGGGAGAGAGGGGCTTCTGGGACTAAAGAAACGGGTGGATGAAGTGGATAGACTGAGGCCAGTGGACCGGGGCGAGTGAGGCGAGGGCAGGAGAAGGGTGGGAGAGCTAACCGACTCCCCTCCTCGGACAGTAAAGGGTCGGGCTTTCAGAAGAACAGTTTGCTCCAAAGGGTGGCGCATTTTATCGGAGAGCAGAGGACTATATCCGCCCCGTGGTCGGTCCGAGCCAAGCCACGGGACCTGCCGCGCCCGGCGTGTGCGCCTTCCAGCCACCGGCACTTGGGAGAATCCCGCTCTTGGATTCAGCAGCCCCTTGCTTCCTTCCTGGCGGGTCTGAGGACCTGACCTTGCAGTTGGCTCTGCTGCTACGTGGGAGCCCCTAATGAGATTAGCTGCCACTTTCCATTAGTGGCTCCAGAGGCTGGGCCTGGCTTGCCCCGGGGCACGATGTGTAAGGAGTCTAAAGTAAATCTGTCCTCCACGAGGTGCTGCCAAGGACAGACGGGACAGTTTGGTTTAGAAATCGGCCTCATCAGCTGCCTCATGGAAACTAAGGAAAGATCTAAGAGCAAAGACAACAGGGAATGTAGCGGCAAAAATATTTTAAGCTGGATGTCACATGGTGGGTGGCTGTTAAGCCTTTATTTTCTTTGGAAACTGAGGCCTGGAGGGGTGTCCCTAGAGCCCCCCAGATCTCGCTGGTTCTGAGAGACAGGACAACTGCTGTCGGAAGCCCCCAGAGGCGCCTGCCTCCTGAGCGCAACCTCCCAGCTGTGAGTGATGTAACGTCTTCCCACCAAGTGTATCATTGAAAGGCATCTACTGAGTGAGTGGGATTGTTAATGATCCAACTTCTGTGTCCCCTGGAGTCAAACAGAAACGTTAGGCAGAGATGCGGAGTAAAGTTTCTAGGCCTAGAAACAGAAAAAGCTGAGAAGTCTAGACACTGCTGACTGGCGCCTGTAGAGGGCTCCCTGCACACCCGCCATGGACTCGGGTCCTCACATCCCAACACGACAGGCCCCCTGAGAGCACCGGACCAGGGGCTGGAATGCTGCAGTGTGAGGCTGACTCCCTATGCAACTGTGGGTAGTTCGCTTCCACCTGGACCGCACTTTGTCCAGCTCTCCCTCAAGGGGGCTGGCCAGGGGCTCAGGGTCCCGCGTCCCGGTGACCATGGCGGTCAGCGCTGGGGGCCGTTGGTCAAAGGCTCCCTGGAGAAGTCCCCTGGATTCCCATTCTGACATCAGAGAATGAGGACTGGGGACAAAAGAGGAGTCTCTGCCTGCAGAAGTGGGGGTGGGGAAGGATGCTGGAAGCTTCTTTTTGTAGGCAGAAGAACTGGAGTGCCCCTGGTGGCGTGCCACCAATATGTAAAAGGCCCTTGACTCAAATGCTCCTGAGTCTCAGTGCTCTTTGTACAGATTAAGTAAGAATTTCAGCTTTGCAACTGCAGAGTTAGGACGTTTCTGGTGCTTTCACACCCTGGGAATGGAAAGTGCGCACCGCTGCCTAAAGCCAGCACTGACGGGCCTTTCTGCAGCGATCAGAAGTGGCATCAGGCAGGAGGCTCAGACCTCTGTCCCTGGCAGTCTGTGCCATCGCAGAGCCCAGACCAGGCCAGGCTGGGGCGAAACTGCCTGGAATTCTTTAAACTGGAGGCCAGTTAACAGTCCCTGAGTTTTGCGCATGCAGGTCTGGCCTCGGAGCACACAGATGGGGCAGCACTATTTTCAGCCTGAGCTCCCGGGGTCCTCCCTAGTGGCGCGTGCTGGCTTCCTCCACCATGAACCCAGAGCCGATAGCCCCCTCCGGCCCCCCAGATGGGACAGTCCTTTGTATTCGGCATGTTTTCTTTCCAAGAATTCAACACCTTTCACAAAAGTAGGCCGTATTAATTTCTGAAAAGGGACAGGCGAACCTCTCCTTTCCAGGGCCCATGGGGTCTTTGGCAAAGGACGATCCCAATGTGCAGAGGAAGTCCGTGGGAAGGTCACGGCCTGCGTGCAGCACCAGGCTCCGCGTTTCTGCCACAGCGCCCCGAGTGGGAGTCGAACCCCGCACCCTCCAGTTGTGACACCCACCCTCGGCCCGCCCAGCGCCGCCAGGCCCCTGCCCTCTCGCTCTCTGGCCTACTTGCCTGGACTCCAGCTCCTCCGCGAGAAGTGGGGGCAGGGCCAGGCTGAAGTTGGGGAGCAGGCACATGGAAATGGCGTGGAGAGAACCACAGCAATTTGCCCTCCCCCCGCCCCGCCCCCCACCGGACGCCCCAGCGGAGGCAGGCGGCGCTGTCTCAGCATGCGCGAGGCAGGGGCTGGGCAGGGCGCCGGGGGTGCTGGGGACACGGGGAGAAGCCACAATGACAAAAAGCAAGGTCGAGGGCACGGAGGTGGGGTGTGGCGTGTTCTCGGTGCCGTTCCTCCATCTCTAGCGCACGCGCTTGCTCGCGAAGCAGAAGTAACCAATCACCGACTTCAGAAGAAGCATGAGTGGCAGGGGGTAGAGGAGAGATCTTTAAATAGCAACAGCGCAGGAATCTGGCCGCTTCACTCTTGCCCCTCAGCCACGGTACCCAGGCCAGTTCTGGAGCTCTAGGGGCCCGGCTCATGGCCATGCAGGTGCCAGCGACATCCCAGCTCTGCTGTGGGGCTTGGCTCTGCTCTCAGTCACACCCTTGGACTTCTGGCCCAACTCAAAACAGGAAGCTAGTGCAGCCAGGCAAGCGTCAAGCTGGGCCGGGAAAGCGGTCAGAGGGCTTTGAGTATTTACACGCTGAAGTCTAGGCTAGAAATGCAAGGGCTGGCTCAACACCACCTTGGGCCCTGTACCTCTAAGGCCAGGGCAGGCTCCTCCCAAGCAGCTCTGAACCATATTAGAAAGAGGCTGGGGGAGACCTTAAGGTCTTGGACCGAATCAGAACCCTGTTCAGGAGACCTAGGCTGGGTCCCCGGACAACAGCAGAACCGGAGTAGCTCTGGGAGAGTAAATGGGAAAGGGATGTGGGGAGTGGGTACAGGATGCCACAAGGGACCCTAAGAGTGCACCTGTTTGCAAGAGACTCTGCCTGTATCCCTTAGCTGAACCCAGAAGTCACAGAGGAGGCCTTGGATGCTTCCAGAGAGAAGGAAAATGTGTTCCTACCTGAAGAGCCAAGGTCATGGTATTCTTGCCCCCTGGAATTTTGGGGGCTGTTGGCAGGGTTTTTTTTTTTTAATTTTTAAAAGTTTATTTATTTGGAGTGAAAGTGATGGCAAGAGCAGAGAGGAAGGGAGAGAGAAAGAGAGAATTCCAAGCAGGCTCCATGATGCCAGCACAGAGCCCGAGGGGGAATGCGAACCCACGAACCATAAGATCATGACCTGAGCTGAAATCGAGTCAGATGCTCAAGAGGCTGGGCCACCCAGGCGCCCTGACTGCTGGCAGTTTAGTGATAAAGACAGAAGGCTTGCAGTGTGTTGGTGACAGTGTCAGGACAAAGGGTGGGTGACCCCACCCGGAGAAACCACGTACTCCAGGTCTGCCCTGTTTTAAATGCATGGAGGACGTCCAGGAGACCACCTCTGTCTCCTATATCATTGTTTTTACCCAAAGACCCGGATACTAGTACAAAGCCCATTCTTGCTAGACTGGGAGAAAGAAGAACTTGTCACAGAAAAAGGATTTAGGGCCGAGTCGGCTGGAGGACACAGGATCTGAAAGCCTTGGCGGTGACACCGCGCCTCTTCTGCGCTCCCAGGTGGCAGAGGGGCAGAGATGGACATTCAGGAAGTTCTCTGACCTCGGGTTCCCTGTCCGGCTGAAGATTCTGCAAGCCTCCGACTCTGCCCGTCACCTCGCCAGGACTGCCACACCACACTGCCATTCAGCCACGTCACCGAGGGAAGGACCCGAGAGCCAGGCTGGACACCGGCAGCCACAATCCACAGACAGCGAGTCGGAGGCCAAGGGCTCCCAGCCCCCGGGAGTGGCATGAAGCGGACCTCAGGCACCGCACTCTTCCCTTCCCTGAGATCCACTGTCTTCCAGGAGAGACCATTAAAACAGGGCAGGGTTGCCCCACTGAGGCGGATGCCTGACTCCGTACAGGAAAACTACACTTAGGGTTTCAGCTGATTGCGGCAAAGCTGCGATGGGTCGCAGGTCTCGTGGCTTTGCAGACTGACTGCTTCCTCGGGCCACCACAACCTTCTTGTGCACATTACACGTTGGTGTCTAGTTTCTCTTTAGTGTTTAGCAGAGACTTCAAATTCAAATGACTCGCTGATGATATCCATCATGAATATGCATCAAGCCCTTTCTTAGATAAATAATAATTACGTGGCAATTGATATGCTGAAAGAGAAAAGTATTATGGGTTGGAGAATGGATTTGTATTCAAAGGGAAACTTCTGGAAATGATGCGAGTCGTGGAAGGGCCCCGTGCTGGAGCACTGAGGCTTTGTGATCCTGTCACACTGGGGAGGAGGGGATGTTAGGGACTGCCACATTGCCATTAAGGAGATGAGATGAATTCTGTTATTTGACAAAGAGCAATGATTTCCCCTCGCTTTCCCCGCCCAAGTATGAGAAGCCATTAATAACATTCCTTCTTTTTCTTGCTGTTTTGGAAACACCTGCAAATGCTCCTACCATTAGCACACATCCTTTTGTTTCGCAGTCAGAATTTTCTTTAAAGGCTCCATTCGTTTAGGAGCCGCAGCCCACTGGCTCTGCTCTCTCCAACCTGGCTGCAAAGGCCCTGTCCATGTCAGACGGTGCTAGAAGGTCTTTTCAAGAGCAAAGTCGCCGCAGATCCCGCTCTGGACAGGCGGCCGGTGCTTTCTCAAGGTGACCCCTCCACCCAAGGGTCGTGAGAAGAGTGAGCAGGAGAAACAACGGGGATCAGCAAGCACTCCCCAGAGAAGTCTGCTCCCTGCCATTCCAGAATGCAGAAAACCTCAGAGGTCAGCCTGCTCCCACAGATCGAGAATGCAGCGCACGGAGCTGCCTGGCCAGATCGCGCCCCACTTCCGAGCTCCGGAGGCCTCGCCCTCCTCATTGTCCTTATCCATGACACTGCCCCCCACCCTCCAAGATCCTGCCCCACCCTTGGTCTCAGAATTCAGCCTCTGAATGGGACGGGTGATCCTGTCCTCACTCTTTCCTGATTGCCCAGAAACCCAGACTCACAAATTGCAGAGAAGATGGAGATTATAATCCCATCCGGGGAAAGCAAGCAGAAGGAAGCAGCAAGGGAAAGCAGCTTGGCCCTCCTCTGCAAGGCCACGGCCTGACTAGCCTTTGAGGCCCACACAGCACTTTGCTCCTGAGTTCGAGGCCAGTTCTCATGTGGCTCCAAGATGGCACCTGAGATCCCCTAAGCTAGATCCAATACGAATTCCAAGGCCAGTGTAAGATCAAACCCTGCCCGGAGTAAGTAGGGCACCGATGGGGGTGCAGGGGACCCGTATGGACAAGGCAGTTAGGATGCCGGGGGTGGGTGGGGGGTGGTCTTTGCAAGGGTGTTTGGCACAAAGTCGTACTTGAAGTTCCTTCAAGACTGGTTTTGCAAAGTCCCAGCTGTCGGGACTCCAAAGGCGGCCCTTCCCACCAAACACCAGGAGCGTGAGGCAGGAAGGGGAGGTGGATCTGCGTGTATCTCCTTGCTTGGGGAGTTCAAGTCCTTATCTACCAACGTCCAGCCAAGCCAGCCAAGCCCAGCTCAGAGCAGGGGCGGGTACACGGGAAACCAGACCATTTCCTCCTAGTTCAACTGCATCCCCCCAACCCTCCCCCCCCCCAATCCCATCCCCAACAAGCAATGACCCAACAGCATGAGCGACCCCTTCCGGTTCCCTATGCTGGAGAGCTGCCCCTCGCCCCTGGCCAGGAAGGCGCGTCAAGCCCATGAGAGTGGAGCCTGAGGGGGAGGGTGGAGGCGGAGGAGGACCTGGGCCACAGCCACTTGCGTCTGCTGCTGCTGCTGCTGGAGGAGCTGCTGGAGGAGCTGCATCTGGTGGTGGGTGGACAGCGGTGTCCCCGGGCCCAGGCCCGGCGGCTTCGAGGAGCAGGAGGGGAGGAGCATCCTGGGCGAGGCTGCCAGCATGGGCTCCGGGGGGCGCGGGGAAGCCTGGAGGGAGAAGAGAGCACGGGCAGTGGCCGCTCTGATACAGACGGCGCGGCCACAGGTGGGTGTAATGCGGTGTCCCCAGTGGTAAAGTGGACACGGCCCTGGGAGAAGGAGGCGTGGTGGCCAGGGCCCCATGCCTGGCCCCCCAGTGACTGATCCTTAATGATGGAGGCAGACAGGGGAGGGGGCAGGGGGGTTGGGCACCCCCTCTCACACCACATCTGACGATACCACGCCTGGACTCAGGGGGGCTGATCTCTAGCCCCCCACCACCCCACTGTGGAACCGGAAGGGGGAAGCTCCGCCTTCGCTCTGCTGGGTCCTCCGGGTCCCCTCCTCCAGGGCTGCCCCCTGGGCTCCAAGGCTGTGTGAGGGAGGCCAGGCCAGCAGGCCCTGCCTCGTGGGGAGGGACAGCCACCAGCTGTAGGCTGAACGCCTTTGTGCTCGCCCCCCACCCCGTGTCCCCTCGAGGAAGGTGGGAACTGTCACAAAGACGGCTTGTGGGATCCCTAAATCAGCCAACTGCAGGGAGAGCCGCTTCGTCTCTGGGAGGGCTGCTGGGGGTCCCCTGCAGACGCGCAGGAGAAAGGCAGCCGGTGATAGGTGGCTCTTGCCGCTTGCAGGGGACAAATGTCACAGAGAAAGCGTCAGGCGGATGACTTGGGACCACACCGCCCTGCAGACCCGACGGGCTTCTCTCTCCGCCTGATGAGCTGCCCCATGGCCAGCATCGGGAAAGGCCGACGCACGGCAGGAAAGAGAGGCGGCTATGGCTCGGGGAATCTAAGGGGAGCCCCCCTTTCTCAGCCTTCTCCTTCCGGGTTTTGCACTGTGTCTTCTGGTTGGAATGTGCTCTCCAGGCATCGCTTTCTCAGTCGGGATTCTATCGGGATCCCAGCCCCCTCGGCCGAAAGATGTGAGATTGGAGTGCATGTGCCCGAGGCGGTCTCGCAGTTTCCACCCCTGAAGGGCGGACTGCCAGCCTCCGAGGCCCGGCACCAGGGAGCCCCAAAGCACGAGCCACAGGCAGAGGGAGCCCGGATAGCTCTGCGCCAGCAGCTCAGCCCCAGGGGATCAGTCCTGGTGCGTGAGGATCCGCTTTGCACGGGTATCCGGCTGCGATGTGGCGCAACCGAGGGCAGGGCTGCCAGGGAGAAGGGGACCCAGAAGGGAGAGGGGACCCTGGAGGGTGGCGTCCGTCAAGGGTAACACCGGGCATCCTGACACACGGCAGTGTCAAGCCCGGCACACGGGGCCCATCTGCAGAAGCCAGGCCCCTGCAGAGGAAGCGAAAGCCAGCCCAGTGCGTACAGGAGGGACCGTAACAGCGCATTTTGCTCAGGAGGCCGCGCGCGCCTGCAGACCGTGTGATGGGTCACATCCCGCCTACCTTGGGGTCTGTGTGGGCGCCTCCTTCCTTCCCTACGGCGTCAAGGTCGGTCACGCCCCTGCTGAACTCCAGGATGTCATTCCCCTGGAGCGGGGTCTCCACTGCATCGATGTCCGTCTCCTCTGCGGTGGCCGCAGAGGCCCTCTCGGCTCCAGTGAGCTGGCGGCCTGCAGGGGTGAGAGACGGAGGGAGGAAAGGGAAGGGCGCTGCCGAGGACAAGGTCCTTGAGTCTAGAGAACATCCCCACCCACCCTTCATGCCCGATCCAGAAAGATGTCCCCATTTAACATCTTTTAAAAAGTCCAGAAGCAAAACTGAGGTTTTCTTGAGCCTGGACGTGACTGCTTTTCCAGGCTGGCACGATGCTGATAGCGACAGGGTGGGGGGCTCCAGAGGAAGGGGGGTGACCGTCCCCTTGACTCCTCTGAGCTCAGGAGAGGAAGCCAGCCAGGAAAAGAGCTCCTAGTGGCCCTCAAGGGCAGAGGCAGCTGGACGAGGAGGTGTATGAGAGTGAAGAATGAAGGCGAGGAGATCGGAGTCTCCATCTGACACAGCATTGCCCCACCCCCCACCCCTCCGAGCCTGAGTCTGACCCTGCGGCCAAGTGCAGAAATCAGGAAGGGCGCCTGCGGGAGGCAGCGGTGTGGAAGGGAAGGGCTGGCTGGGCTTCAAGCCTGATCCAGACAGTCTGTCTCCATTCCATTTTTCACCTCTCTACTGAAGGTAGTCGCCTCACTCAGCATGTGTGAAAGTCCTCCTACTTGTTAATTTTCTTTGTTCCCTGTCCCTTTCTCTTTCTTTTTTTTATTTATCTATTTTGAGAGAAAGGGAATGGCAGGGAAAGGGGACAGAATCCCAAATAGGCCCTGCATTGTCAGCATAGAGCCCTACATGGGGCTCGAACCCACTGTGAGATCATGACCTGAGCCCAAACCAAAAGTCAGACACTTAACCGACTGAACCAGCCAGGCGCCCTGTTCCTTTCTATTTCTTTTTTATTAATTTTAATTTTTTAATGTTTTTTTTATTTTTTGAGAGACAGAGAGAGACAGCATGAGCAGGGGAGGGTTAGAGAGAGAGAGAGATACAGAATCTGAAGCAGGCTCCAGGCTCTGAGCTAGCTGTCAGCAGAGAGTCCGACGCAGGGCTTGAACCCATGAACCGTGAGATCATGACCTGAGCTGAAGCCGGACGCTTAACCGACTGAGCCATTCAGGTGCCCCTCTATTTCTTGATTCTACAAAACTCTAGCGATTCCTTGGTATTTCCCAGGACATAGTTTTCTTCCTCTATATTTGGAATGTACTCAAATAAGATTCCTTAAAAGATTCCAGGGGTGTCTGGGTGGCTCAGTAGGTTAAGCATCCAACTTTGGCTCAGGTCATGATCTAGAGGTTCTTGAGCTCGAGTCCGGCATCAGGCTCTGTGCTGACAGCTCAGAGCCTGAAACCTGCTTTGAATCCTGTGTCTCACTCTCTCTGCCCCTCCCCGGCTTGCACTCTCTCTCAAAAATAAACAAACATTAAAAAAAAAAAAAAAGATTCCAGAGACCAAGCACCAAGCATAGAAGAAATCGTTTTTAAAAGTATTTAAGTAATCTCTATGCTCAGCATGGGGCTCGAACTCACGACCCCGAGATCAAGAGTCTCGTGCTCCGCCCACTGAGCCAGCCAGGGACCCTAATACTGAGTTCACAGAGCATCGGGACAGGCCCAGGCCAGAAGCCAGGAGGGATCAGAAAGTCTCAGGTCCTGGCTCTGCTTCTGAGGGATTCACGAACTTCTCAGCCATTCTGTCTGCATTAGTGGAGTTTCCAAACCAAGGCTGAGGAAGGGGACTCACGAGCCATGGGACTAGTTTCCGAGAGACTTCGTGGCACCCTGGGGGCTCTCTGGCATCACTGCTGATATTCTGAATGCTGACTCTGGCTGATGGGTGGAGGTCGGTATAGTGACCGATCTGTTAGCACCAGGAGAGTAGGTAGACGGAACGCACCGCATGCCGTAAGGCAAGATCTGGAGTGTGGACCCACGGTAATGATCCTCCTCAGGTCCTAACAGACAAGACTGGGACCTGGTAGTTGCCACTTTCCCGGTATTCAGAAGCTTAAAGGACAAAAAAATGATTTAAAAAAAAAAAGCTTCCAGCAAACCCGGAAACTTAGAAGACTGGGCTGCAAGGACTCCCACCTGCAGAGGGGAGAGAGGGGAGTCAGGCCTGGGGCGGAAAGACCTGCTACTCTCTGAGCTGCTTACGTAAGCCACTTCTCCTCGAAAGGAACCATAACTAGGAGCCACAGGACGTCATGCTGATGACATTTACTCGATACGCATCAAGCACCTGTACATGACAGGCATCTACTGGGCAGGAGCACAAATAAGCCAAAGCTGTGTCTTCCAGGCCTGCCCGGAGCGATGGAGGAGACGCACACACACCGTGGAGGTGGCAGGAGGCCGTGTCCCCCCCGAGGGAGTTATCTGGGGTGTAGGGCAACAGAAGGGGACGGCTGGCTGGGGGGAGGGGCCGGTTCGAGCAGCGTGTCCAGAGGACAGACACAGTGCCCCCGGGGAGTGCCCGCTAAGGCTGGTGAGGAAACGGGCATGGGGCGGGGAGCGCGGGGAGCACGGGGAGGCGTTCCAGGGACAAAGACACAGAGGCGGCTCGCTGCAGACGGCTCCGTGGGGGGGACTCAGCCAGGAAGAGTGGTGAGTAGTAGGGAAGGACCTTCCTTATTTCACCCGTCACCCTAGAGGTGACGCGGAGGACGGATGCAGGAGGGACAAGGTGTAAAGCAGTACTCCAGGTGAGCAGCAGGCGGGTGCAGGCTAGCAGCAGCGGACAGGAGGGGAACAGATGTGAAAGATTTTCGGGGGGCAGAAATCAGGGGACGTGGGGACAAACTGGCGGCAGAGAGAGAGGTGAGAGGAAGGAAGGAAGGAAAGAGGCAGATGCAAGGAGGACTTCTGAAATTTCTTTTTAAAAAAATTTTAAAATGTTTATTCATCTTTGAGAGAGAAGGAGAGAGAGCACGCAAGTGCAGAGGAGCGGTAGAGAGACAAGGAGACACAGGATCCGAAGCAGGCTCCAGGCTCCGAGCTGTCAGCACAGAGCCTGACGCGGGGCTTGAACTCACGAACAGCAAGATCACGACCTGAGCCAAAGTCGGACGCTTTACCAACTGGGCCCCCCCACCCCCGGCGCCCCACTGACATGAGCCGGTCGGAACTGCCTTCCTTTAGGGAAGGTTCCGGAGGAGGGGGCTGTGGGCAAGAGGAGGCTGGAACCACGAGGTCTGTGGCAGCCACGTGGAGATGACCCTCAGTAAGTGGAGAGGTCAGGAGAACGGCCTGGCCTGGAAATAAAATCAGCTGGAGCCACTCAAGTCAGGAAAGGGCACCAGGGACCAGGAGAAATGCAAGGGACGCTGGAAAGCAAGCAGCAGCTGAGGAAAGGCTGTGCTCGTGTAGATGGGGTGGCGCCCCAGAAGCCAGGGGAGGTGAGCGCTCCATCCAGGTGATGAACCCCACACACAGAGGCTGGTTCAGTTTGCCAGCCCAGGGCCCCTTCAGTGACTGTGACCAGAGGGTCTCGGGAAGGCACCCAACTGGAGGTGGAAGGGGTAAGAGCGAGGGTGGGGGACAAGGAAGGAGAGACCAGAGTGCAGAGAAGTCTGGCAAAGAGCTGAGCTATGAAGGAAAGGAAAGATATCAGGCTGCAGGGGAGGGTAGAGGGGAAGGGGAAAGAGGCAGAGGGGAGGGGGACCAGGACAGGGGCAAGGAAGGCAGGATTTGGACTTGTTATGGAGAAAGGCTTGATTGTCTGCAGTTGGGAAGTCACCACAGCACAAGGCTCAGGGACCCCTCAGGAGCGGCAGAATTGGTGGCTTGGGCTCAGGAAGAGGCGGGTGGAGGGTAATCCTGGACTTGGAGACGCTGGCCACGAGGCGCAAGCTGGGGACAGGGAGCCAGGCGACCCCAGAAGTGTAACGGATGAGTGTCTGGAAGGCAGTTTCCCCAGCCAGTCAGCACCAGGCGCTGTATGGATAGGTGTTGCTGAACCGATGTGGAACTTCTCACGTGTCAATTACACCGTACTACAACGGTTTAAACAAAGAACAAGGGGCTGTCAGCTCAGGTGCAAAGTGCTGGAAATGCCCACTTTTTTTTTTTTTTTTTTTGGCCTCAAAACTGCAATAGTAACAGCTTAAAATCAAATAGCACTTAGTGCGGGGCCTGGGTGGCTCAGTCAGTTAGGTGTCCGGCTTTTGGTTTCAGCTCAGGTCATGATCTCATGGGAAATAGAGTCCTGTGCACTATCAGTGCAGAGCCTCCTTAGGATTTTCTCTCTCTCTCTCTCTCTCTCTCTCATGCTCTCTCGCTCTCTGTCTCTCCCTCCCTCTCTCTCAAAATAAACAATCTTTAAAAATAACACATTACTTTCCAGGTACAAGTGAAGGGTTTTACTGGTATAAATCCTTTATCTTTGCAACCACCCCAAGAGGCAGGCGGTGACAGATAAACTGAGGCACCGAGCAGATAAGGCTGCAGCTGGGCTCGAAGCCTGCCCGTCTGGCTCCAGGCCTGGTGCTTTAAACCAGTGCCACGCTGCCTCCCAACCAGCCCCCTGTTTCCTCCTGCAAGACCCCCACCCACCTCCCCTGTCTTCACGGCATTTACACTCTCTCCGATGATCCCATTTATATGTCACGTGCTTGCACCCCCGACCCCGACTTTGAAAGTGCACTCCTTGCCATCAGGGACCTGTTTTCTTGTTCACAGCCTTCCCAGATCGAGCTGGCGCACCAGGGGAACTAGATATACATCCGTGGGACAGAGGAGGAGACTAAAACCAAGGAGAAACATGGGGCGCCTGAGTGGCTCAGTCGGTTAAAGCATCCGACTTCGGCTCAGGTCATGATCTCATGGTTAGTGAGTTCGAGCCCTGCATCGGGCTCCGTGCTGACAGCTCAGAGCCTGGAGCTTGCTTCAGATTCTGTGTCTCCCTCTCTCTCTGCTCCTCCCTTGATTGTGCTCTGTCTCTGTCTCTCAAAAATGAAGAAATGTTAAAAAATAAAATAAAACCAATGAGAAACACAGGATAAGGCAGTGATCGCTGGGGCCGGAGGGGCCGGTGAGGTAGGAGAGCAGAGGGTCAGGTGAGCCGCGGTCACAGTCCTGACGGAGCAGGAGGCCCAGGAGATGCAGACGAACAGGTGTCTCAGCCCACTGCTTACTGTCTAGACGGCGAGAGTGTTCTTCGTAAGCTCTGTTCTTCCTGCGGGTTCCAAGCCCTTCCCCGCATCGGAGTGCTGGGGGGAGAGGGTGAGGCCTCCGAGGGGATGGGCGCTCTCCTGGGAAGCCCTCTCCAGAGGTCGAAGAGACTGCCTTGCTCTGCAAGCAGAGGAGGAGCAGTGCCCCAACCTGGCCCACAGCAGCCGCTGCCAAGAGATACACCAGCTACACCCCCCCGAGGGTAGGGAGTGGTGGGAAGGATGAGGGAGGCAAGAAAGGCAGGCAGGGAGGGAATGGGAGAGGCGGCACGCGGAGCGGAGCTGAACGTCATCTTAAAAGCACTCAGGTGAAACACAGAAGGCAAAGGGCCCACGAGGCATCAGACAGCGAAGCCTGAGTGCTGTCCTCATACTTGGAGTCAACAAGTCTCCCCCCCACAATAACGGGCCTCACATCCCATGAGGCGGCTCCAGTGGAAAGATAAACAGGGGAGACCCTTGTAAGTAAAACAAAAAATAAACAAAACACACACACACACACACACACACACACACACACACACACACACAACCACCGATCGAGATTTCTAATCTGGTGCTCCAAGGGGCTCCAAGAACAGAGAATCATCCTCATGGGGGGATAAATGCTTCTGGGGGAAGCACTTAGGAAAGAAGAAACGTGTATCTGAGTGGTTTGTAGACGGTCAGCAAGCCGGCGGGGCTGTGAAAAGGAAGTGACCGCGGGGCTGGCCAGTAGGCAGCTTTCCCGAGGAAGGGATGTTTCCCGTCCCAGATCTGTGGCAGCCCAAACACGCATCACACTCACAGTGGGCTCAGCTTCATGCTAAATGCTGTGATCAGACGGCACCCTAATTAATTCTTTTTTTGGTAAAACATGTATTTATTTTTGAGAGACTGAGAGAGACAGAGTGTGAGCAGGGGAGGAGCAGAGAGAGAGGGAGACACAGAATCGGAAGCAGGCTCCAGGCTCCGAGCTGTCAGCACAGAGCCCGGCACGGGGCCCAAACCCACAAACCGTGAGATCATGACCTGAGCTGAAGTCAGATGCTTACTGACTGAGCCACCCAGGCGCCCCCTAATTAATCAGACCTCTCATAAAACCATGGGGCTTGAGCGATCTCCCGGCTACTTTCCTGCACTGCAGAGATGGGCTAGGTCATGTATTTCAGACTCTGAGCTCCAAACTAGCTAGTAAGTGATACGTACTTAGAGTACAATACAGTTTACCCTTGAACATGGGCATTAGGGGCTCTGACCACCCCACAGTCGAAGATCCATCCACGTTTAACTCTGGACCCCCCAACTTAATAGCCCACTGATAATAGCCTTATCAGGAATGGTCAGTTAACACGTGTTTTGTATGATATAAGTAATACACTATGTCCTTTATCTATTCTGAGAAAGAGAGAGCGCATGCGTGCACAAGTTGGGGAGGTGCAGAGAGGAGGAGAGAGAGAACCCCAAGCAGGCTCCACGCTATCAATAGAGCCCGATGCAGGACTTGAACGCATGAACTGTGAAATCATGACCTAAGCCTAGATCAAGAGTCAGAAGCCTAACCGACTGAGACACCAGGTGCTCCAATAAAAGATATTCTTAGAAGCAGGCAAGCTAGAGAAAAGGAAATGTTACTAAGAAAATCAAGAGGAAGAGGAAGGACATGCACAATACGGTACTATACTAATTTTAAAAATCCACACGTACATGAGCCCGTGCGGTTCAAACCGAGCTGGTCCTCAGGTCAGCTGTCTACGCGGGCATGATGCTTGCTTACTGCATTATCTCGAAACACTTGTAGATTAGGAAAGAAAGATCCAGAGAGGCCACGGATTCTGCTGAGGACCACCCACCTGAGAGGTGGCAGAGTCAGGATGCAAGCCCAGTCATGCAGGTGCCAGGACCCTGGCTCTCGGGGGCTCCTCTCGTCTGCTGGCCCAGCCCCCTCCCCACTACACACACTGCCTCTTCATTTCTGTGATGCTTAATTTTGTGTGTCCACTTGCCTATGTCACAGTGCCCAGATAGTCAACCAAACATTATTCTAGATGTAGCTGTGAAGGTATTTTTCAGATGCGATGAATGTTTAAATCAGGAGGCTTTGAGTGAAGCACACCCTCCATAATGTAGGTGGGCCTCAACCAATCAGGTGAAGGCCTTACTAGAACAAAGATGGAATCCTGCCAGGACATCACTTTTAGACTTGAACCTGGGATTGGGCACCTGGGTGGCTCAGTTAGTTGAATGTCCAGCTTCGGCTCAGGTCATGATCCTGCGGTTTGTGGGTTCGAGCCCCGTGTCAGGCTCTGTGCTGACAGCTAGCTCAGAGCCTGTGCCTCCGTCTCTCTCTGACCCTCCCCTGCTCACGCTATCCCTCTCTCAAAAATAAATAAAACATTTAAAAAATATACATTTTTTAGACGTGGACCTGGGACTCTCCCCTGGGTCTCCAGTCTGCCCTACAGACTTTGGCCCCGCTACACGTCCACAGCCGCATGAGCCAATTCCTTAACTTCGATGATGTGTACGTGTGTTTCCCTAGTACGGTTTACATCACTCTGCTGGACCACAGCCTCATTTACACAAGGAGGGGAGAGCCCCGTCCCTTCCCTGACCCTGCAGGGGTGCCCACAGGTATGCAGAGAGCGTATCTAATCCATGCTTGACTTCCGTAAAGACACACTCAGCGCTCTGATGTCCCATACTTCGAAGACACTATGTTCGACTAGAACCTCACTTATATTTACGCTACGTCCTAGAGAGAGTGGGATGGAGAAGCAGTCAAGTACTGAGCTCTGGTGTGTATTAATACTGAGAAAATGATCACCTGTTAAAAAGGTAATAAAAGGAGAGATGGCTAGTGGGTCTTTTTTTTTTAATTTTTAAAAAAATTTATTTACGGGGAGAGAGAGAGAGAGCACACACAAGCAGGGAGGGCAGAGAGAAGGAGAGGCAGAACCCCAAACAGGCTCCACACCATTAGCACAAAGTCCGATGTGGGGCTTGAACTCACGAACCCCCAAGATCATGACCTGAGCTGAGATCAAGAGTTGGACGCTTAACCCGCTGAGCCACCCGGGCGCCCCAGGCCTCTTCTTTCCATGCTGACCATCTGCCGGGGTTGGAAGAGCGAGGCCACGTTGGTCTCGACCCACAGCCACCGTCACCATCACTGCCATCGGCTCTGCCCAGCCGGCCAGCCTCACCCCCAAGCTCCACTCCTGTAACTCCAGGGGTTCCCTGCCCTGGTGGCCATCACGCCTTCATCCCTGCTGAAATCTCTGCATGAAGTCCACGTTCATCTGGGCACAGAGTCAGCAGCGAACAAGGCGGCCGGCAAGGGCTGAGACGGCAGGCGCTCGCTGGCCACACTTGCAGTCGGGTCTCCCCATTCACTCCAGGGGGCTGTGTACCAGGGACAGTCCCTCCCCTCCCACGGATGACAGAGGGCACTCCCTGTCCGCGTGACAGTGGCTAAGTGCTAGTGCTAACAGCATCGGCCTGGATGAACACAGGAACCCAGAGAGAAAAGGGTCTACATTTTCTGGAAGGGGACAGGGAAGGGAATGGGCAGTGGGGGCTGGAGGCCGGGCCTCCCAGAACACAGGGCGCTGACGCCCGGGTAGGACATCTGCCTGGCGGTGATGCGGAGGCCTCTGACAACGGAGGCACATGATGCGTTGAGACGGGGACGGGAGGGAGCTCGTTACGGGAACCTCTCCCTCCCCACCCAGCAGACCTGCAGGGGCTGCAGGAGGAAGAAGAGCGGAGCCCGGGGGTCTTGGCGAAACCTAAACAGCTCTTCTCTCCAAACGGCCGGCCCATCCCAGCCCGACCTCCTCATGAAGCAGTGAGCAGAGAGTTCTGGAGCCGAGATCCAGCTCCCCAGATGGGAGTTGACGGCCCCCACCGACAGGCTCCGACCCCTTGCACTGCAGGAAACCAGGGGTTTCGCCAGAGACCCTGCCCTGTCCTTTTTGGTTAGAGTTTTTTTGCTTAGGTGCATACTGGCTGCCGGTGGGTTCGAATGCTTCCGAGAGTTCCGCCTGTCAACCAGCAGGGGTGCAGGATGTCACGAAAGGAGAGTCAGTGCCGTACGGGACCCGTGTTCCCCAGCTCAGTGCTCTGACGGCAGGTGCCCTGGCACATCGGCTTCCCTTCTCCGCGCGGCATGGCCCGCCCTGGGTCTGGTGCACCGAGAGAGTAAATCTGTCCCCGCCCCCAGTCACCTAGTTCCCTGCCCCCCGAGCGAACCACAGTCCCCAGTGTCTTGCGTACCACTTGGGAGACACTCTTTGCATGGCAAACACACACGTGTTGGCGTGGCTGTGTTCACACACACAGACACACATTTATACGTAGGTCTTTTTATGCAGCTGGTAGCATATCACATTCACAGTTTCAGATCTTGATTTAAAAAAAAAAAAAAACAAAGTATCTTGGGCCGGCTTTGTATCATTTTATAGAGAGCAGACTCATTCTTTTTTTAAAAATTTTTTTAAATGTATGTTTATTTTTAAGAGCAAGCGCGAGCAGGGGAGGGGCAGAGAGAGGGGGAGACAGAGAATTGAGAGCAGGCTCCAGGCTCCGAGCTGTCAGCACAGAGCCCCATGCGGGGCCTGAACCCACAAACCGTGAGATCATGATGTGAGCTGACATCAGACGTTTAACCGACGGAGCCCCCCAGGCGCCCCAGGAGCAGACTCATTCTTTTTAATGACTGTGTAATATTCTGCTCTCTGTGCCCTAATTTATTTGAAAACTCCCTCATGCTGTTTCCAATTCTTAGCTTCTCTAACTTTACACGTACATCTGTGGGTTTATCCTTATGATAAATTCTCGAGGGGAATCTGTGGGTCAAAGGCACGTGGATTTTTAAATGTAATTATTTCTGTATTTTTCTCCACGGGGCTTCTATTTCTATGTGCCCTGTATTAGCAGGTGCATCGGGTCTGTGTGTGAACCTTCCATGCTGATCCAGTCGGGGATGCACTCCTGCATCAGTGGTTTTACCTCTTAGAGCTTTATGCTTTCGTGTCCGCAAAGCCACGCATCTGTCATTGCTCATCTTTTCCAGAAATGTTTCCATTCTAGCATTTTAAATTTTTCCGTATTTATGTTAAAATAGTAATAGCTCACATTTATCTGGTGTTCACTATGGGCCAGACACCACACGGCATTTTTCACGTACCTGCTCACCTAATTGTCACAATAACTCCGTAAGTTATTGCTCTGCTATTATTCCTATTTTCTTCCAAAGAGGAAACAAAGGCCCAGAGAGGTTATGAACTTTCCCCAAATCACACAGCGAGGGACAGGGGCAGCTGGAATGAAATTCAACTCAAGCCCTTTGCGGCGTCCTGAACTGGATGCTTAACTAATTTGATTTTCACGGTTGGTTATCCATCTACGTAAATAGCTGAACTTTTGGCTGTTCCTCCAAACACGGCCTTATCTCTATCCTGCAAGTTCTGAATGTGATAGCTTTCTGATGTGCCCCCCTTGCCATCAGAAATCTGTACTGTTCTGTTAAATTGAGAGATTTATAGGAGAATTTGTTTTTGCTTTTCATAAAAACGATAGTTGTTTTCCAACCAAGAACTTTGCACTTGTTTATAACTTTCCTTGTGTAAAACATAGACATTTTACTATAGGCATTTATAGGTATTTTATCTTTTTAAATTGTTATTCTAATAAATTTTTTCTTCCACTAAGTCTTCCAAGTGGTCGTTGGGGGAAAAAAGCTAACAACCCTGAGTTAACTATGGTATTTCCAGACTCACCTCCTTAAGTGACTTCTCCTGTTTCTAATAGTGATTAGTTTCTTTTCTTGTGTTTTCCATGTAAGTTAACATAAACAATACTGAGTCTTCCCCTGCTATTTCCTGATGCTCATACTTTCCCCCACACCGACTGTGAGATGACTAACTCTGTCTTCTTCCTTTCAGTGACTCTTCATAACGAGAGACTGAGGGGCACTTGGGTGGCTCAGTCGGTTAGCAACCGACTTTGGCTCGGGTCATGATCTCACGGTTCGTGGGTTCAGGCCCCGCGTCGGGCTCTGTGCTGACAGCTCGGAGCCTGGAGCCTGCTTCGGATTCTGTCCCCCTCTCTCTCTGCCCCTCCCCGCTTGCACTCTGTCTCTCTTTCTCTCTCTCAAAAATAAACAAACATTAAAAAAAACTTTTTCTAAGCCATTAAGGTAATTATAACTTTATCTTCTTTCTAATTTGTTTTATGAAGCTGCTTTTGTGCTGGAATTGTCTTTGGGGTTGGATCTGGTGGCATAAACATCTTCAATCGTCTATTATAAAAGCCACACACAGTCCTTAAAGAAAATTTAGAATCCAGAGAGAAAGAGAAAAAAAATAAAAGTGTTTTTTGGGTGGCTTGGCGGTCTGGGGCTCGGGGAAGGGGCGCCGTGTCCCGGGCCGGCGCCCTCCTGCGTGGCCACCCGCAGCCACTGCAGTGCCCGGCCAGCTGCCTACCTGGGTCCCCTGAGCTGCTGCTGTCCCTGTCGCCGTCACCGTCCTCCTGGCCGTCTGCGTTCTGGTGTGTGTGCTGGAGGCTGAGCTTGTGGCAGACCTCGAAGGCTTGCCCGACTGTCCGCACGATGCGCATGGCCTGGCTCTGGGAAGGAGAAAGGGAGACAGCCAGTGAAGGGCGTGGGCATCCCCTGCAAAGGACACGAGAAGGGCCCGGGATTCGGGGGGGGGGACATGCCAGGGGCCGCGGGGATGGAAACCCACGAAGCCAGCAAAGGAAGGAGCCGGAGAGCCCTAAGGTGGCTCCGAGGCACATGCTCACACAGGAGGGTACGAAGAGGTTTTCCTCCCTGCAGTGACCCAGGTGGAACCTCACCAGTTCTAGGACAGTCGGTCGGCTGGAAGGACAGACTGCACTTGGCCCAAGTTGTCCTTACAATTAGCGAAAGCAGTCGCCGCGATCCAGAATCCTTTGCCAGCCACAAATGAATGTTTGCTCAGTTTGCCATGTGAAGAGAAGCTCAGTTTCCTTCTACTGGAAACGGCGGGTCTCCCCGCTGCTCCTGCAGACCAGGGACTCGGAAGCCACTGTCTAAGCATCAGAGCCGGCGAACCCGGAGTTGAGTCCCCCGGGAACATCATTGGCAGCAAGTGTAACCCCACGAGCCCTCCCAGTCTCGCTCTAAACACATGGTTCACTTGGGTCTGTTTTCGGCTACTTCTCTTTCCTTTCTCCTTTCTTTTCCCCTTTCCTTTCCTTTCCTTTCTCCCTCCCTCCTTTCATTCCTTTCTTGGGGCAGGGGTTGGGGCGGAGGGCGACGAGCTATTTAGCCATATCTCTTAACAGCCCAAGAATCAAACTTGACCCTGGCTCTCAGTATTCCATGGCTGCACTTGGAGAGGAGACAGGACAAGGAAGCCTGTTCTACAGTCTTAAGTGACCCACACAGGCTCTGAGAAAGATCCACGTGCGAGATTCTCAGGGCCTGGCCTCCAGAGAGATAGGCGACTGACTGCAGAATCAGTTGGCTTTCATTCTCTTCCCAAGCCTGGGTCCGGGGTAAGCTAGGCAGCGTTTAAGGGCACAGCTCACTGCCCCTTGCGCCCAGGGGGCCCCGGACATCCCGCCCCCACAGTTTATTTAACTGTGGTTCTCACCCTGTGCCCACAGCTGAGATGAGTCACATTTTGGATGCTCTGACTCCAGGTCGGCCGAGTCCATCCAGTGAGGCCCCATGTTCACTATAGTGCCTGTTGCTGTAAACTCTCAGGTTCTATTAGGGGGGACATGTTACAAGCCACCATCCCTGTGAGCTACAGACACTTTCCTTAACCAGCTTCTAAGATGATGTTAACAGCTGAGGGGCGCCTGGGGGGCTCCGTCAGTGGAGCATCCGGCTTCGTTTCAGGTCACGCTCTCACGGTCCATGAGTTGGAGCCCCACATCGGGCTCGCTGCTGTCCGCGCAGAGCCCGCTTCAGATCCTCAGTCCCTCTTTCTCTGCAGCTTCCCCACTCACATGCTCTCTCTCAAAAATAATTAAACATTAAAAAATAAAAGATGATAAGAGTTGAAAGGTCTTCGAACAAGTGCCCCCAAATCTACAGGGCTAGACAAGGGCCAGGGACAGGTTTGCTAATCTTCTCTTTGAAAGGGAGCGCTCAGCTTTAAATCCAGCAGGAGAGGACTTCTCGGACCACCTCAGACGTCTCAGGCTGACAATGGAACACACTCAGGACGGACATCTGAAGAAGCCAGACTATGGCTCCCACCTCTGTCACCTTCATCAAGGACGAATGCCTGGAACGTGCCTACCAGTTTCAACCACCCACTGATAAGCCCCAAACGGTCGGGAGTGGGCTGGTTTTGAACGCTTAGTAGTTACATGCTTCATGCTTCACGTTTCTACGTGTTGGGACGCTTGCTGGCAGAAGCAGCCGACCCTCACCTCTGATTCCCTGAAGAGGCAGAAAATGCAGACGTGAGGGTCCAGTCTTGCTGCCCCCATGTTGGAAATGGCTCCCACTTCCTTACTGCCCGCCTTTCGGATGGCTGTGTACTTCCACCTCTGTGGCATCAACGGAATGAGCGAGTTCAGGTTTTTGTGCCGAAAGGCAGTGAAGACAGAAAGTAAATACGAAAGGCTGGACTTCTGGGCTTCTTTCTTTCTTTCTTTCTTTCTTTTTTTTTTTTTTACCAACAACAGAAACATAGAGATATTAAGGGGATTGCTTCTTCCATATGTACGTGAGCACCAAAAAGGCGAGACCACCCTCTTCCCGGCCAACTCATGACAGAGGAGAACCCTTGGGCCAGGTGATCTCTGGTGGGAGCTGCTCTGACGGTTTCCACTACGAGGAGATTGCTGGATTCGAGTTCTAGATTTGTACATCCACTGCCAAATGGTTTCCTTTCAGTCAGTGTATGTTTCAGGCCGCTCTGATGTAGGATTTATTTTTATTCACACTCAAAGGACACCACGGTAGCATGCTCCATGGCGAGTCCTCTGAACTTGAACGTGGAATCAGGCTACCCAAGTTACAGCACGGCTGTAAACCCGGAAGAGACGCGGGAAGCACTATAGCAGTTAGAAGAGGCTGGCTGGCTCCGAGTTCTCAGAAATGGCTGCGTGAGGTCAGGTGCCCCCCTGACCTTTTAGGCTTGTCTCCTTTCACCAGTGAAAGGCCCACTTCTAGCAGATTCCTCCTACTTAAGGACCCTGTTGGGGAAATTACCCAAACTGCACTGGTGGGGCTGTCCCTCCCGCCCCTGGGGCCATCCGCTCCTGCACGGCGAAGCTGGCTCGGGTGCACTGGGCCCGCCCCACTCGGCGACCGGGCCTTCCGGCCATCTACGCAAGAAAACGGGTTCCGCCTGCCGCCTTGGAATGCAGGGTCCTCATGTGCTAAGATTTACTAGTGAATAAGCCACGTCTAAGCCCAGGGGCGAGAACTCTCCCGGAAAACAGCATTCAAAAGAACTTTTCTTAGGTCCCCAGGGGTCAGGAGGAGCTGCTCATGTCTCATGACCACCAACAGGCCTTTGGAAATTAAAGTGGAGTTTTAGAGATGTGAGGACGGCCAGGTACAAAGCAGGGCAAACAAGCGGCATGCTGGGAAGGCAGCCTTGTCCAGCCCCGGGGTCTGGCCATTCTCTGGAATTTACTAGATTTTTAAATAGCATCACCCTACTGTATTATTGCAGCACAAATACAGTTTAGTTTCACAAAGCCTCTGAAAGTTCTTGGCCACACGGATCGAGTCTTCCTGGCCAGACGCCGGTTTCCATCA
This sequence comes from Helogale parvula, assembly GCA_004023845.1. Lineage (NCBI taxonomy): Eukaryota > Metazoa > Chordata > Mammalia > Carnivora > Herpestidae > Helogale > Helogale parvula. The sequence continues at coordinate 17,200 of PJEM01000528.1, read as the reverse complement.
GCGGCTCCGAGGCATTTGTGGGTTTTGCGTTGTCAAGATTAGGCTGGATATAGTTGCTTTGATGTTTTCAAAGCGGGGAAGGAGCATCTAACCTCAGAGTGGCTCTCAGCCGCAGAGGGGAGCGAGGCCGCTCAGGAGAGGGCCGACTGCAGGCAATTTTGTAAGACAGGCCTGGAAAGGAAGCAGCCTGAGGACTTGATGCCACTTACCCTCACGACACACAGAAATGCCTCTTTAAACCATCTACTTATTCATGGGGACAAAGCTCCCTTCCTGCGCACTCCCAGGCTGTCCCTCAATGCAGCACAGATGTCAGGATGCAACCAAGGCTGCCCTGGAGGGTGCCTACCGTGGGTGCTAAGTACCCGCCAGGCCGGTGTCGGTATCTAAGCGATCACAAGTGACCACCTTGCTCCCAGCAAGAATGGGAGGCTCCTCGGTGGGACTCCTGCTACCGTGGCTTCAGGAAGACAGAAATCTAAAGGTTGATCCCTGTACTCTACTAATCCAGAGGGAAAAGTCCAGCCCGTCATGATCCTCTCTGCTCTTATTTTAAGCGACCTTGTTGTCGGCTGGCTCCGTGAACAACGGGACTCTTCTGCGTGTTACATACACAGGAAGAATGGTAACTATTTGTCTCCTTCTGCAGCTGAGTTAGTAAATCACCCTGGGCGCTGTTCCGAATTCCGTTGTCCTGGAAAAAGCTGTATTTCACAATTCTGGGAGATAAGGGAGGAGTCTTCAGGTAAGAAAGGAAACTGACAGCAAAATGCAAGGTGGAGACAGTGATGGTAAGAAGAGAAAGAGAAGTGGGGCGCTTCCTACAAGGAAGGCTCCTTCTTCGTCTGCCTGCTCTCGCTTCTCTGTTCTCATCCACTGTCCCTCAGCCCCAACGGGAGCGCCGTCTGCCACGTGCTTCTGAATTCCAGGGGACGGAAGCCCCAGAAGTCAGCTCTGGGACAGCTCCCGGGTTTCTAAGTCTTCTCATCTATCACAGCAATAAAGGACAGCGCCCTTCCCTTGACCCGAACCACCGCAGAGTCTCAACAACAGAAAGGTAGAACTGAAGGTCATGTATCTTTAATGTGCTTTTTTGGTGTGTGTTTGAACCGCAGTAAAAGATTTAAGCTTCTCTCTTATCAAATGACTGCAATGTACAGAATCCGAGATGCTGAAGCCAGGAAACATATGTGGACTTCTATACAGAGGAAGAGCCCAGGGTACTAAGGCTCTGAAATGAGAGATGGGCTCAGTTACTGGCCAACTTGTTGTGTAATAGCCTTGATCATGGAATGTGACTGAGGCAATGCCTTGGACACTAGAATATTGCTCGCTATGGGGCAAGTTTCGTTTCAAAGTGGGTAGGACGTTCAACATTGACAGTAGATAGGGGATCTTAAATTTTCCAGGAGACTCCTGGGCTCTTCCTTGTACTCTGCTAGTCCACGAATCAGTGCCGTAGAGAAAAGAAGGCCGGGTCATAACCTCAGGACTGCCAGTAACCACCAGGGTGACCATGAGCAAGTAGATTCACCTTTCCCGATCGCGATTTCCTCATCCATCAACAGGGAGGTTTGGACCAGATGAGTTCTGAGACCAGTGAGTTCTGTAGCTGGACTTCCTGAGCCCATTTGGCTCCAACACTTAAGATGTAAAGATAGGCTCTTCCCCTGAGGTTAGGACCTGTCTCTCCTGCATATCCTACACTTGGCCAGGGAAGCGACTTACCCTTAAACACGTGACTGTCATCGTCATTCAAAATCCATTGCCATCGCTCAAGGACAGTGAAACGTCTCAGCTGTGCCCCCTAATCTGATGGTGACAGCATTACAGGAGGAAGTAATTTCTCCTCACCAAGCCAACTGAGCTGTGATTACAGGCAAATGATTTCAAGGAGCTGCCCTGTGAAGATAACGGGGAGATTCCTACGGCCCCTGCTAATCACCAGCACTTCATGCGCTGATGCGCTAATAAGTCCAGTCACACTTAATCAGGGCTGACAGCCTCATCCTCCTGGGGCCGGGAGAAAATGACAGGAGGGTGACATCCTCTCCACGAGAGAGGTCAAAGAGACCACGCAAGAGGCAAGAGGGCTTGCAAATGAATACTATCACTATACCCCCCACGGTAGGGGGAAGCAGAATGCCCCGGTATTAGGAAACGTCTCCCCTGGATACTCAGGCGAGGAAGAGATCGTGTCTCTTTCTTCCTTCCTGACGACAGTGTGAATGGTGCTGGGACAGTCGCCCCTCCACAGACACGTACCAACAGTCCTGACAATCCTTCCCGGTCACACAGGACTTGTTCCTGAAGATCAGGTTGCTTCACACATGACAACCTGCATTCCCGAGATGCCTTTCATCTGCTTTGATGGCTGGAGAAACTCAAGTCCAAAGGCTCATGCTCCTTGTGCGAGTTTCATGTAATAGAGTTTAGCGGCCAAAGCTCTGGGCTGGGAGGCGGGGGGCCTGGTTCTAATCTCAGTGGCACTGTTGTCACTCGCTACATGACCCACAGCAACCTACTTCCCCGGACCTTTCCTTCCTCAACTATCCAAGTGGAGTTGATACTGACTGAAGATGGTGAGAGAAGGTCTAGGTCATTCAGAGTGAAGGAGCTCATCATTCCCAGTGACAAGTGCAGTGGGTCCTTGTCACAGATAGGTCCTGGGGGACAAGGCTCCTCCTTACCACGTGACTTCCTGATGGAAAATGGGGTGTGGGCTCCAGAGGCAGACTCTCTGGGTTCAGTTCTACTTACTGGGACTCATGTCCCTTAAGCTTCTGTTTTCCCAGCACAAGTACCTGTCTTTACAGACCAAGCGTAGGAATGAAATTAGATAATTCACATAGAGTCACAGGCACAGGGGCGCCCAGGGGCTCAGTTGGTTGAGTGCCTGACTTCAGCTCAGGTGATATCAGGGTTCATGGGTTCGAGCCCTGTGTTGGGCTCTGTGCTGACAGCTTTGGATTCTGTGTCTCCCTCTTTCTCTGCCCCTCTCCTGCTCTCTCTCTCTCTCAAAAATGAATAAACCTTAAAAAAAATTAAAAAAATAAACAACTCACAGGCACATAGCAGGTAGCCAAACTAGATGACTTCATATAAGGCTTGACCTCATTGAAAGCTAGAACCTGGGTAACCCAGAGATCAGATGCCTGACACGTGGGTGGTAGGTTCCTTCCTTGTGACCATTTGCTCTCTAGCTCATGACAAAAGCCCAGGAAGGGAAGCACGCCGGCTGTACGCATGAGCGACCCGGGTGAAGACCCACAGATACAGAACCATGACCTTGCCAGAGGGACGCACGGGGTGAGGGTGGGACCCCACCAGGAAAGCAGGGACACCAGACCCATTTTCTCAAACGACAGAAGAGGCAATCCTGCTCCCCAGGGTGAACTAAGACAACCACCTTGGGAGCCTGTCATGGGAAGCGTGCCATGGGCACACGCACAGGGGCCACAGCGTGATCTGCACAACAATACCCAAAGCCCTGACAGAGCATGGAGCTCGTCCCAGGGCTTCTTACCCTATGATCGACACGAGAACATCCAGGTCTGCCAGCTGCCAGTCAAGAGATCTCCCTATTGACCCTCGACAATCCAGAATCATCCCTGCAACGCATTTCCTCAGGGTATACAGTCCTACCCTCCCCACTTCGTAAGTGTTTCTATGACTCTTTCCCAAGCCAACTATGCTCTCCCTAGACCAGAAGTGCTTTACAAACCAGTCCGGCACCATCTCCGGAGGCTTCCCGGGATAAGGGTGCAGAGGCTCGCAGGCATGTTCCCACCCTCCCCACCGGCTGGGAGGCTGGCCCTTCCACCGAGAGCTCAGCACCAGGGAGGGTCACAGGCCAGGCTTCCTTCAGCCACATGGCTGAGGGCCAGCAAAGGGCCTGAGAATCCACTGTACCAGGAGTTACAGGCTCAGTAGATGGCAGCAAACGGGACATGGAAAATGGAAGAGCCGGAGATCAGAGTTAGCTCCGAGGGCTAGGAGACACGGAAAAAGCGGAACAGATAGGGAGCCGGGTGACCCCTCCCTGGTCGCTCGGTAGTAAGAACTTAATCCTGTGCTTTACTTTAAGGTTAAAGTTCCGGCGGGCACTGCTCTCAAACTGGGTTTTGGCAAAGGACAGGGTGATCCCGCGGCGTTTGCATCGTTACGTGAGCTCTGACAGCAAAGCAAATGTAATGCTAGCCCTTGCCTAGGTCTTTCTGAACGTCTCTCCCGGCCTCCAGCCAGTGCCTCTTCAGGGGACCGTGGGCAAGTCCTCTAATCTCTCTGAGCTTCAATTTACTCATCTGTGAAATTGGGGGGGGGGGTGAAGAGTACCTGTCTTAACTTCTTTGCATGGGTTTTAGAAGGATCAAGTAAGATTAGATATGAAAGCGCTTGAAAATTATAATGTGCCATTTGTATCTCTACTAAATTCCAAGTCCACGTGGTCCAGTCTCTGGACACAGCTGCGGTCAGATGTTCAGCCAGCACTCGAAATGAATTAAACGGGGATTCTAGTCTTTAGTTGCACCTGTCAGAGAACATTAGCGCTGATCCGATTCGTAAGTCCCGCCAGCGCACTGCATTTCCCAGACCCCCTGCACCTCACAGCTGCAGAAGAGCCGCTCAGCGTCCCAAGCCCTACACGCCGTCTGCAGCCCCTCAGGCTTTTCTTTCGCCCCCTCACCCTCCTCCTCTTCACATCAGGTCTTCAACAGGCCGTCGCCTTAGCCTCATTTACACGTTTTCCGCTCAACTATTCGTTATCTAGAAGGGAAGCCTGGCAATTTGCATTTTCTTTCCACCTCTCCAGTTCTAGCTCTTTCCACCCTTCCAGTTCTAGCTCTTCCCACCCAAATTCCATGATTGGCATTAAAAAGCCTGGGGACAGGTGGCCAAGGGCACCAATCTCCTTAGAGGAAGAAGCTAAATCAGCCCAGTAGAATTTCGGGGTGGAGCTAGGGTGGGGGACAGGACAGGACACACATGTTAGTGAATCCCGACCCTGTCGTGTACTATTCTTATTGTGCCCACTTGACACGGTGCCTACAAATCTAGTAAAGATGCCTTACAGTATAGGATGCCATCCAGAATCAAAGAGAGGGTACACGGGAAAGGATTTGGAAATCATCCCCGCAGAAAGCCATGCTCCGTGGTTTTCGTGCAGAATGGCAGACCTGTAAAGAATCTTAGAGGCATAAACAAGGCGTTTTCTGCAATCTCTTCTGCAGAAAAAATAGTTCCCAAGATATCAGATGGATCCCATGGAAAAAAACATGATTCTGTGGCCGAATCAGTTTGAGAAATGCTGGGTTAAACAGAGTTCGAGGGCTTTCTCGAACTTTTGGGCTTCCCAGAAAATTCAAAGAGGATATTTTTAACAGGAAGCATTTTGGATGGTAAATATTTTACAGGAGACATTTTGGGAAACTCTGGTTTTGTCTCTCCTTGTTTTATAGACAAGGAGGCTGAGACCCAGGAGAGTGGGGACTCCACCCCGGTTTCCAGCACCAGATTTGCGTGTTCAGTTCCTGGAGGAATGGCGGGAGGAGCCCCTGCCGCACGGCCAAAGCTGCCTTTACTCAAGCATCCAGGTTACGACCCCAAAACAACCGCCGGGACAGCCAGCCTCACACACCAAGTCTCAACGAGATTCCGCGTGTCGTGGTTTACAGGCCCCCGATCGATACGTGGAATTAGCATGAAAAGTCACTTAAATAGGCGGCCACCCTTCTTTCCCGCCGCACCCCGAGGGGAGCGCCACTCCCCGTGCTGGCCCCCTGTCCCCATCCGGAGCCCTCATCCAATGGTCGAGCTCTCTCTGGCCGTCTGCGTGTCACGGAGTACAAAGCTCAGATAAAACGAAAGGAGAATCTCGTGACGCAGGAGTGCTGGCGGACGGCTCGACGGCCCCCTCCTGTCGTGAGTGCAGACAGCCAGGGCACGTCTTGCCTCTCAACAGTGGGCAGGCCAACGTTTCGGGTCCCTCTCATTCCATCCGAGGAAAACAATGACCGATGACCGCCCATTTACCTTCTTCTTGGACTTAAAGACGTTACACCTGAAGATATTGCTGGCACCGTCTCGGGCGATGTAGCTGAAGATCTTCAGGTCTTGGGAATCATGAGAGACGTAGAAGATCCTAGAGAAAGAGCAAGAGAAAAACGCGCTGAAGACGGCATTAGGGTCAAATCTCTAATAAGGGAACCTCTGTTCAAGGACACGCTGAGGACAGAGCTCCCTTCTTCCTACGAGAGCCACACGCCGACGCAGGCGACACCCTCGAGGCCCCAGCAGCACTGACGCAGCCCTGGGGGGCCGCTGCACTTAGAGAGCGGGCCCGGGCAGGGCACGGACCCCACGCTGTCCCCGGGCGGCAAATCTGTGCTGATAACTCGAGTGTGAGAAGGAAAACAATGGCTGCCCTTCGCATCAGAGCAATCAGCCTGCATCTGAGCCGTGCAGATGGGCGCAATTTCCGGGCACCTGCTCACAGCTGTCTCCAAGCGAGGGGACTCAGGGATGCGGCAGTGCCGGCCGCGCGTGGAGAGATGAAGACGCTCGGTGTTAAGTCCCTCAGTGGCAGTGACCTCACCTCCCGTCCCTCTCCGGCAGGCTGTCACTCCGTGTCTGTGTGTTCACTCCCCCGCCCCACCCCTACGCCCCCAGCGTGCACACCGTGGGCTGGCGCTATCCCAGCCCAGATCCGTAAAGGGGGCAGGCAGGACACAGAAAATTCTGACCTCACAGCAATCTCTAACCGAAGGCGGGAGGCTGCGTGGCCAGCAGGAAGGCCAACCCGTTCTCTACCTAGCTGGCAAGTGGGACTTAAAAACACTACCTCTCATTACTTCCCTCTAAAAACCACTCAAAGGCTTCCTACAACTCTCAGAATAAAGTCCAATCTCCTCAGCCTAAAGTATCCGCCCTCCTTTCCTCTCTCTCTCCAGAGCCTGGGCCTACGGCAGCCCTTCGGAACTAGTCCCGTGCACCCACCTGCCGTCACCACTGCTGTGACACCCTTGGCAATCTTCAAGACTTGGTTCAGAGATGCCTTCCTGGCGCCCGCCCCACACACCCCAAATACCGTTGAGCTGCTGAACCTTCCTGGGCTCCCCATTACCACAGCACGTCTGTTACCCTATGCTATTTAGGCCAGGGCTCCTTGAAGGAAAAAGGACTACATCTTGATGGCTCCAGTGCCAGCACGGTAACTGGCACATAGAAAGTTCCTAATGCCCGCTGAGGAGGGAGGGGGCACACACGCTCTCATTAAAGAGCACCCACGATGTAGTGTGTCTGGTTATTCGCTCCCCGTCCGCTGGAAGGAAAGTCGGTCGGTTCAGCTGCGTCTTACATAAAACTCCTTCCGGTTCTGAGTTTTTAATTATTGAGGAATGCCCTAAGGGGAGAGAAGTGGCTCTAAAGCTGAGAGAGCACTATGAATGCCTACAGGACACAGAGACACAGCGAGCGAGGTGGCCAGGGACAGCAGGAAACAGAGGTAACCTTTCCCTTGATGAACAAAGCCCATTTCCAGCAATCATGAGGACAGCCTGTGCGCGGAGGCAGTCTCTGTGGACCAGAGCTCTCTGGAGACGGTTTTGCTATGTATGGGTTCAGAAACTTAAGGCGTCGTTGTAGACTCACAGCACCTCACTAACCAAAAAGTCAGCTAGTTAGAGCTTAGAGAAGCGTCCGCCCACACAGCAGAGCGGCAGGATTTTCCACGCCATCTCATCCACCCAGTAGTGCCTCGGGTCCAGAATTCCAGATCGAGAAACATATTCCAAGGATGCTTATTTCTCCATACCTTGGTTTTCTTAAGAAGCGTGATGGCGTGTGTTGGGGGTGGGGGAGGGGAGCGCTCAAGAGACTAAAGAAAGCTTTTCCCGCTTCTTCATCTTAAGTCTAGTGCAGTTTTGATCCTGCTTCCAGAAAGTACCTCCACTGTCTCAACTTTCAGTCCAATGAGCAAGGGCAGGATACCGGAGAAGTTCACACACTACTGTAATACGTGCATAATAATGATTACTAATGTTTTGAGGTTTTGTTCCCCCTTCAAATTTCTTTTCATTTTTAAATATGCATGGGATCAGAATTTTCACCTCCTAGCGGAACGGTTACGCTTTAAAGCCATCGCAATAAACATTTCTACAGATTGTTAGACCCATAAATGTATCATAAATGACCCAAACATAGAAAGTCTCGTGGAGAAACTGGACTCGGAGCTTATCCCGGACTCAGGTGGACAGAGTGACAGGGAACCACCAGACTCACCATCAACCCCCCCCCCCCCATCCCGACTGTTCGTCTGAAGTAAACTGGTTTCTCTTAAGAGCAAAGGGGAAACAAATCGAACACAGAAAGACACCTGTGTGGTCCGCAGGCTTGGTTCTAACCCAGTGTCCCTGCCACTCAGGGTGTGTCAGCAACGGGTACTGCACTCCCTGATGAGTCCCTTTGTGGGGGCTTCTCAGTCACTCGGGAATTTTCACTTACATCGATCAGAACTCTATGAGCAGGACGCCTGGGCAGCTGAGTGTCCGACTCTTGATATCGGCTCAGATCATGATCGACTCGCACACTGGGCTCTGTGCTGAGTGTGGGGTCTACTTGAGATTCTCTCTCGGGGCGCCTGGGGGGCTCAGTCAGTGAAGCGTCCGGCTTCAGCTCAGGTCATGATCTCACGGTTCGTGAGTTCGAGCCCCACATTGGGTTCTGTGCTGACAGCTCAGAGCTGGAGCCTGCTTCGGATTCTGTGTCTCCCTCTCACTCTGCCCCTCCCCCACTCACACACACTCTCTCTCTCTCTCAAAAATGAATGTTAAAAAATTTTTAAAAAGATTCTCACTCCCCTTCTCTCCTGCTCGCATATTCTAAAATAAAATTTAGAAAAGGGGAGAAAGAGAGAGGGAGAGAGAAAAAAATCTACCACCAGGAATAGAGCGGAGGGAAGTGGTTGAAAACGCTGGCCCTGGTGTGGGACAGACCCGGATTTTAGGCCACTTCCTGGGGGGCGATCTCCGGTCACTGTCTCCCGTGGTTCTTCGCCAGCAAAGCAGGGATGATCCCGGGGCTGCGCCTTGCCCCCCCGGGTTCCAGAGCGAAGGGGTGCAGCGAGAGGAGCCTACCACGGGCAGTCGGCCAACAGGAGCTGCTCCCACCAGCTGCGCCCCAACGCCCTGGCTGCAAGAGACACCTTGTGAATATTTGGGAGCCACTGCATGCTTCTATTTACTCCCCTCGCTGTTAAAGCCACACACTCCCTCTTCTTTCAACAATTCTTGAATGAGCCCATTTTCACCCCTCACCGCTGGGGCAGGCTTGCCCTGGGGGCCATGGAGGGGGAGAAAGATCTGGGTTCAAGTCCTAGCGTTTCCAACTTCCCAGCTGTTGACCTCCGGCAAACGGCTCAGTCGATGCCACCCTGTCCTTCCTGAACAGGTAGAGTAATAATCTCCGCATGATATCAAGTATTAACACCCCCCCACCCCCATTTAACTCAACGCCCAACACACGTGCTTCACCAGTGAGGACGAGCTCCCTCTTCCTTGGGCGCCTTCTGTGTCCACACCCCAGCTTTCCAGGGCCGCTTCCCAGGCAGTTCACAGAGTGGAGTCACGTTCCAGAAGGGATGCGAGCATCGCGGAGAGTATCTGGAGGAGTATTTTCCACGCCCCAGAACGGAATTTCTAGCAGTGTCTCTGACGGTGGCTTTGTATTTGGTCACAGCATCTGGCTGCTGCTTCAGGCTGTGGTCAGCTCCGACACTGGGAGCCAGGCTGCGTGGCTGCTCGCAAGGCGGATTTCCCTGGCTGTCGGGTTTTAGGACTGGCTCCCAGCGATCAGTACATCCTTTTCCAAGTTCTCACAGACTGTCTGCGTGGTGATCTCGTCTACAAGTTCACTAGTGTCGAACCCCTGGACCCAGATGTCCCTCCTTTCTAGAAAGTGGAATGCTTTTACTCTGGTCGTCTTCTCATATCTCACTCTGACCCGCGATTGTACACTCTCATTCACTAGGACCCCGAGGCTGAGACACACTTACAGGAGGGACGCCTTTTTCCTCGTGGTTTTGAAACACTCTATTGTTTTAAGTTCTGGTGTTCCTAGTTTGAATATCAGACAGTCCTCCACTGAAGAAGAAAAAAAGAGAAAAATGGAATGGGGGTGGGGGGTGCCTGGGTGGCTCAGGCCGTTGAGCATCAAGACTCTTAATCTCAGCTCAGGTCTTGATCGGAGTCATGAGTTCGAGCCCCACATTGGGCTTCATGTAGAGCATGGAGCCTACTTACAAACAAACAGACAAACATTTACCTTTGATAATTTCTCACTTCAGCCATGACTTTAGTGTACAGATATTACCTGTTCACCATTCTCTGGCATCTGCCATGTCCCCACTTACTCCTCACCTCAATGGGTTAGGATGGAACCGAGAGGCCCGTAAGGTGTCCCCTCCGGTGTTGCAACGTGTGGAGATGTCTTGATTACAGTAGTGTCTGAACAATGGGACAGGGAGGGCATGGATGCACACAGAAGCCTGGGAGCCCACCCCTGCTGTGTGCCACCGTCCCCTGAGCCTTCTGTCTCATCCTCAGCCTTTCTAAGGGCTCAGGGCACCCAGTTCAGCTTTGTCCGTGATGGCCAGACCCTGCCTACCAGGCTGTGTACTAAGGAATGCTAGAGAAGACTCTGGGGAGCCTCGTGATTTTTCCTCATGGCCTCGCCTTTCTGGGACCAACTGAAATGACTTATATCGCCCTTCTGTCTTCAGTGCTCGTCCCTTACTGCCCCTCAGTGTCCAGCTTACTGTCACCACCTTCTGAGTCTGCTGGCCTCTAAGAAACGATGTGGCCATGCCCCCCGGGGCCCGCTGCCCTCTCCATGGGGGCTGCCTGCTGACTTAGGAAACTGCTGGCTACAGAGAAGGTGAAAAGCAGGAGTGGGGTCTACGTTTCCCATCACCTGAGACCCACAGACGCGGAGGCCCCCCATGGGCCCCCCTCACCTTCTCCTGCTCACAGAGGGGAGGCCTGCCCAGCGGTCTCACTAGCCGGCTAAAGCCCTGCCCCAGCACAGCAGCATGGAACCCCAGGGCAGAGGGTCTAGACCAGACGGAGCCTGGGGCACAGGTTTTTCCTTCTCTCCTGAGCCTTGAACGGAGAGTGCAAATAGCACCCCGAGTGGCTGCCAAGTCCTTGGACGGGCAGGTGCCGAGAGCGGAGAGACGGGCGTGGGCACATCTTCTGCGGCCGCGAAGGGTCGCACAGATTCGTTTAAACTCTGAATTTGCAAATGGAAGAAGAGAAACCATCACTGTCCCCCGATATCATCATCTCCTGGGAGGTATTTGGGGGGGGGGGTCGCCAGTTGGAGAGCGGCATAGACTTCCCCCTTCAGGTCCCCAAAATATGGGCATTCCTGACCCAAAAGACACCCCAGAAGGACAAAGGGAAATGAACTGTGACTCAAACGCTACCGAGTGATGTGCAGATGGTGGAGACAGAATCCAGTGGGGTCATCATCGTCTTCTCTTTCTAAGATTTTATTTTCAAGTAATCTCCACACCCTAGATGGGGCTTGAACCTACAGCCTTGAGATCAAGACTCCTGTGCTCTACTGACTGAGCCAGCCGAGTGCCCCAGTGGGGTCTTCTTAAGGCAAAACCTCCGGGAAAGGACAAAGTACGATGTGAAAAGAGCAGAAGACGGAAAACAGAATTGTCCTGCTGTGTCACACCAGCGGCGGCACAGCCATGATGAGACGGTCCTGCCCACGGGGCAGCCAGCATGACCCCTGTCCCAGGGACAACGCCCTCAAGCCGCCCAGCCACCCTCCCCAGACCAACGTGTCATGCTCGGAGAGCCTGGGGTGGTAGAAGAGGTGGCAGTTTGGAGGGGGGCCCCGTGCTTTGCTGACAGAGTCGCATGAGAATCCAGAGCCAGGAGCGCCCCCCTCCGGCCCCTGCCTCTCACCACAGTCCCTTGTGACCCCCTCTGCCCCCCGGGGCCCTGCCACACACACGGCTCCATGCTCCTGTCCCTGTCACCACACTTTCCCCAGACTGCTTCTTTCTTTCTTTCTTCCTTTCTTTTTAGTGTTTATTTATTTTTGAGGAGGGGGGTAGGGGCAGAGAGAAAGGGAGACACAGTATCCGAAGCAGGTTTCAGGCTCCAAGCCATCAGCACAGAGCCCGATGAGGGGCTCGAACTCAGGAACTATGAGATCACGACCTGAGCCAAAGTCGGACACTGAATCCACGGAGCCACCCAGGCGCCCCCACCCCACCCCCGCTCCCCGCCAGGTCACTTGTTTCTAATTTAATCTTTAGATCAAGCTGGCCTTCACGGTGATCATTTTTCACTCTTATTACTGCTTGGTCTGATTACCTTTCCCTCCCACCGGAGTCCCAGGACTCTTTATCATGTCAGCTGGTTTGCTTTTATTAGAAGCTCCTTCAGCTTCCGTCTTTCCCATCCCTTACGCTCGCCGTTCTGGACGCGAGGCCTGCCTCCCTCGGCCGTCTCCTCAGGCCGCTATCTGGCGCGAAGGGACAGCGGTGAGCTCGTGAAATGCTGCCACACTTCTTCGGGGAACTGGTCTGCTGACGTCCCAGCCGTCCCCGGGGCTGGGGCGCACCGTCCACGCTCTGAGTGGCGCCCAGCTGGGCCGTCTTCGCAGGCCTGGAGGAAGCCAGGCCTGGAGGAAGCCAGGCACTCCTGGGCGAGGAGAGACCTCGAGAGACGTGGAGGTCATCTACTCAACTGCAGGCAGAGAAGTGCCGACATTGGAGCGGATTTCTAAGGCAGCTCCCCCGGCCCCCCGAGCCAGAGAGCAGAGGGGAAAGGGGAGCTCCACCGCCCGGGGTGTGCCGGACGAGCCTCCCCTGGAAAGCTGTGTCTTCCTCTCCTTCCCCACTAATGTCGGATCTTCTTGTTTTTAAGACCATGAACACTTCCCTCCTTGGAGTTTTGCTGTAAGAGATGAGTTAGCCCTAGATCTCCTCAAAGCAAAAATCAGTCCATCAGAAGTTCACCTTCCCTCCCCACTCGCCGGTGCACCTGGAGGCCCCGTGATTTCCTGGAGTGACAGGACGCAGAGAGCCGAGCCACAAAGCCGCAGTGGAGGCCACGGCCCCTTCTGCCACTCAGAGCCGCAGCTTCCTCAACTGCAGAATGGCACGGGAAGAGGTTCCCAGGGTTGTGGCGCGAATTGAACCAAAGGATTTATGCAGAGTGCCTGGCACTTAGTAGGTGATCAAAAAACTGAAATTGACCAGAGCATCTGCTAGTCTGCTGTGTGCCCCCCTGTGACCAGGCAGTGCTCTAGCCACCTTATATGTAGAGTCCCCATTTCAGAGAGGAGGAAACAGAGAGGTGACTCAACTTTCTCAAAGTCACACAGCTAGCCAGCAGGTATCTGTATTCATTTCCCAGGGCGGTAATAAATCACCACATCGAGATGGTTTAAAGCACTGATGATTCAATCTCTCATGGTTTGGGCGGTCAGGTGGCAGAAATGAAGGTGTTGGCAAGGTGAGTGCCTTCTAGAGGCTCCGGGGGAGAATCTCTCCGGGCTCTGGCGGCCGCCGGCGATCCTGGGCGCGCTCCACTCTGTCACCTCCGCTGCCTCCTTCACACAGCCGCGCGCTGTCTGTGTGTGTCCTCTGTGCTTCTCCAAATCCCTCTCTTCTCATAAGAGCATGTGTTGTGAGAGTTGGGACCTGTCCTAATCCACTGTCTTAATTACATCTGCAACATCCCTGCTGCCAAAACGGTCACAGTCACATGTATCGCAGGTTACGACTTGGACGAATCTTCCTGAGGGACACAGTCCGACCCGCCACAGTCTCTGAGCCGGAACCTGAGCCCCAGAACCTTCACCAGCTTCCTAACTTCCATGTTAGCTGCTCGTGTCCTCAGCTGATTACAAACTGTCAGAGATCATTTGAGTATCAGATTGTCACTATTACTACCATCTCTGTACCCAGTTGGAAGGTGGTGGTAGGGTACATTTATGCCACCCAGGACCCCCGAATTTCTTTATTCTGGTTATTTTTCCAAGTCTTTGATACCTTCATGGACTCTCTATGGTTGCCAAAAACTCCATCCTCACGTGGGCTTTCCAGTGGACACTCGGGGAGAGGGGCTCGGTTTCTCTGCTGTCCCTGACTGCCCACCTTCCACCCAAGTTTCTTCAAATAGACCAGACCAGGAATGCAGACGCTATAAATGTCACGAGCTCACCCTAGTTTTCCCGAAGGCAGTCCTCAAATCACCCATCTGGAACTTCCCGGGAGGAATTCACCCCCTAACACGCTCTGTCCACTCCTACAATCCCACATCCCCAGGCCTTTGGCTCAGCTGTGGGAACCCCGTGTGCCCGCCGGGAAGGGAGGAGGGAGCACTCGCTCCCCGCCCCCTCCGGGGCTCCCGGCACCCGGCTGGCATGACCAGGTCCTCTTCTTTCCCCGACTGCTACCACCTGCCCACCTGACACCCCCCAGAGAGGGCATGCCTCAGAGCGCACCCCCAGGCACGTCCCCCCCCCCCCACCCGCCACCCTGGGCCATTGACCCTGGACAGCACCCGCTCAATCATGACCTAGTCTGTTGTTGTTTTTCTTAACTACAAGGACCATGTATCTTTACTTCCAGGCCACAAGCAGATCTTGCGACAAAATGTGGGGTGGGGGTGGGGGAGAGGGGGACTGACAGTCCTGATCCCGTTTCGAATTCCGATCCCTTTTTAGTGTTCCTCTGTTTTCTTTTTTTTATGTTTGTTTATTTTTGAGAGAGAGAGAAAGAGAGACAGAGCATGAGCAGGGGGAGGGCAAAGAGAGAGACAGAGACACAGAATCGGAAGCAAGTTCCAGGCTCTGAGCTGTCAGCACAGAGCCCGACATGGGGCTCGACCCCAGGAACCGTGAGATCATGACCTGAGCCAAAGTCGGACGCTTCATTCACTGACTGAGACACCGGGGCGCCCCAACTTCTGTTTCCACTTTGGAAGTCGGGGGCAGGGGCGGGTTGGGAGGCTTGAGGAAGCCAGGTCCGAGGGGAGGGGGATGTGAGAAGGTTGTAAAGAACGAAGGGTCCTGGCTTGAGAATTCCTTTCTTCCCGCCGCACGCCAGCGGCTCTCTCCTGCCCTCGTCATCCTCCAGGACCCAAGGGTGGCTCTTGGGGTTCAGAGGGCCTTGGGGGTGGCTCGGGGTCATGTTGCCTTCCTAGGAGACACTGCAGCCCCGCCCCACACCACGTTGTGTCGGGGGACAGAGCGGAGCCCCGGCCGGAGCCCGTCTCCGAGGAGCTCAGAGGGCTTGCTGGACGGGGGGTGAGCTCGGAGCAGGGCCCCGGGGATGCGTGTGACATGCAGCCTGCCTGCTGCCGTAACAGGAGCCTCCTGAATATGTGCGCGGTGGCGGGGATGCCGAGGGGAGTGCTGCAGCCGGGTCCTGGTGGGAAACAGGTCCCTGGCGCCACCAGGGGTGAGCTGCGTGAGGGACTATTTACAGAGGGGAGGGCACCCGGCAGGGAGACCCGAAGGCAGCACGGTGCCCGGGGAGCAGGGCAGTGGGTGGCGGCCGGAACCCAGAGAGAGAACCGTGTGCCGCCCGGCACGGGCTCTCATGATGGGGGTGTACCGAGGGTCCATGCAGGCCAGCCCCTGCGGCACCTGGCTCGGCGGCGGGTCTGGGGGACCAGAGAAAAACCATCCATCAGCCAGAGGAAGGGACAACATTGCTTACAGGGCAGGTGCACACAGAAGGCTCGGGGTCACAACACAGCGTGGTGTGCTTTGGCACCGGGGACACGGGACATGCGAGGGGCCAGCAGGAGACGGGAGCAGAGGGAGCGTGGGACCCACTGGGCAGAGCCCGGCTGTCCCCTGTGCTCATGGCACCGATGGGGGGTGAGCAGGGGAGTGGCATCATTGGCAGTCATGGCAGTGGAGGGATGGAGTCTGCGGGAGGACAGGAGCAGACGAGAGGCGAGAAAGGGGTGGCTGCCGTATGGAAGGGCTGGGGGAAGAGGAAGAACATGGAGTGGGGCTTGCCAGTCAGAGGAGGTGGACCCAACTGTCTGCTCTGCTGCTGCCGGTCGCGAGACATCGGGGGAGTCTTCTCATCATCAACTTTTAGTTTTCGTGTCTGTACACATAGTCACGAGAGCTGGACTGGGTGAGTCAGGTGCCAAGCGCAGGGCAGGGTGATCGCCACAGCCTGGAGGTATGCAGTGCACAGCCTGAGCAACCAGGCGGGTTGGCCCCAAGTCTAGGCGAGAAAAGCTGAAGGTCTAACTAAGGCAGCGGCAGTGATGATGGGTAGCAGGATGTGGATTCCTGAGCCATTTCTCTGGACATGAGGATGAGGAGGGGGAGGGAGAAGATCCTAAGTTGTAGGACTTGGCTGATGGGGTGGATGGACTAAACATGAGGCTGGTCGAGGAGCAGAGGAGCGGCCGAGGGCACAGGGAAGGAAGAGGGTGTGGTTCTGCACGTCCACAACTCTGAGGGGCCACCAGAGCACTCAGACGGCCCTGCCTAGGAGACCAACAGAAGCTAGGGGTCAGGGAATGGGGCGCCTGGGGGGCTCAGTTGGTTGGGCGTCTGACTTTGGCTCAGGTCATGATCTCGTGGTTTGTGGGTTCGAGCCCCACATTGGGCTCTGTGCTGACAGCTCAGAGCCTGGAGCTGCTTCAGATTCTGTGTCTCCTCTCTCTCTGTCCCTACCCCGCTTGCACTCTCTCTCTCTCGCAAAAATAAATAAACATTAAAAAATATTAACAACAACAAAAAAAGAACCAAGGAATCTGGGGAGAGGCCATGACTTGGAAGCCACAGGGACACAGAGGGAATCGGAGATTCCCCCGAAGCAAGGAGAGAAAGAAGAGACGGGGCTCCCCGAGAATCCTGTTAACAGTATTGATTGAAACTAAGGGCAGAAGAGGGGGAGTCAGCAGCAAACCAGCAGGAGACCAGGAGGTAAGAGAAGAAACACGGGGACCCACCGCGGACGTTCAGGAGGACAGAGTTCGGGAAGGAGGAGAGGCCCACGGTGTTCAGCGCTCTGTGGAGAGCGAAGGGGATGAGGACTCAGAGGGAGCCAGGATTAGCAACGGAGACACCCCTGGTGACCGCGGCAGGGCACAGAGCGTGGAGGCCCAGATACAACAAGCCGAGAACAAGCGGCGGGGGG